>CAMXCT020000169.1:610000-615000 GCA_947184155.2 Cladocopium goreaui
CAGATTGGTGAACGATTATTGCTCGGATGTTTTTTTCCCCCAGAATTGGAGCTGACTTGGACTTGGATGGGATTATGACATATGTATGTATTTTTGCATATGTGATAGGGTATATGTAGATGTCCTTTACGCACAGAACTTGAAAGGTTCAATTCTCAACATCCAAAAGGTACCCGTGCAATCGTCATTTCTCGCGGCCCAAACTCGTTTTCTTAATTCCAAAATAGGATGTTCTTGCAAAATTTTATTTGACAGAAATTCAGTACTATAAGGAAAGTAAAGCAGACTATGGTAGCTATCAGTTCGTGCCCATCTGCTGCCCCATGGTGCTGAAATTGTTTATCAACATTTAAAAGACATGGCCCAGTTATATTGGCAAATATGCCCGAAGCATGGAGTATTTCTTGGGCAGATTGAGTCCTATACAAAGATGATCGATACATGTTTTGGAAGTCATGGTTGCGCTTACGAACTGGTTAATTTGGGCTATAGTCCAACAAACATAGCTAAGGGGGCAGCACTTGTGAGTCACTTGTAAACTTGTTTAATCCCTGTAGCCACTGGCATAGAGGAGTTCGAACGCCATGGAAGGTCTCTCATTCACTGGAGTAGGTGCTGGGCGTGCGACAGAAACCATATATTTTTGTCAATGAGATAGACTTGAGGTTACCATCTCATCAATCTCTGGTAGTCAAAGCTGGGAATGGAATATGCCTTGATGCGTTTCCAGTTAAGCATATTCCAAAAGTTTAGATTCCTTCCAAAGCCAGAAATCTCACTGTTGGGTTTGATTAGCAGAGGGTCATTAACTATTCCCATCTGGATAGTTTTGGTTCGGAGTGACAAGCCGCAAAAGTGGGCCATTGGTGCCCCCAGTGATTTGACGTATCCCCAAATCCCAAGGGACATGTAGATAAAATAGCTCCAAATTTCAAAATGGCACAAAAATGGGACCAATCTACCATTTTGGAGACAAACGTACAGTACATAATATTGTTGAGCAATAGCATATTATAGATAATGTACTCCTATCACAGTACATTGCCATTGTGTTTAGTGAGTATCTCACATCTGCATCTCATAGTTGTTGGCTAATCACCGAATCCCAGTATATTCCCATAGCATCACCCATAAATTGCAATACTAAAGTCTTTGGTGGCATAACCTTGACCATAGTTATGTGGCACCATCCCAGCGCCCCAATGCGGAGGCCAAGATGACGCCAAAGGTGCCGAGCAGGGATGGCATTTGTTGTCTTTGTGGGATGTTGAGGAGTGTTAGATCGATTACTGTAAAGTGTCTCTTTTTAGCGCTGATTGTTGTATATGTATGTATATGTATTTTTTCTGGCTAATTATATGCTTTGTGTATTTCACTGTTTTGCCAAATGCCATATTACTTGAAGATGTTTTTGCAGCATCTCCATGGAGAATCATGGATTCCATGGAGGATTGGAGGATTGATCAAACATGCAAAGGAATGCAGAATGAGGGGGTTTGCATATATATATATATATATATATATGCGTACTTGACGAAATAAAAAAGAAGGTGTCTTGACTCATGCGCATATCATACCGGTTCAAATATATCATTAGTTCCAAAGATACAGGGAAAATATCGATTGCATAGATTTAGATGCATGCATGTATGCGTACATTAGCTGTGCATGCAAAGACTTTGACATGGGCAGGCGCATCCAGAGGCATCGAAACAGAGGAGGGGGAACAAGTCGGACAAATGCAGCGGCTCCAACAACAGCACTTTTGGGGGTGATGATTTGGGGATGTAAGGGAATATAAAGGCATGTAAAAGTATGTGATATGATATACTGATGATGTGTATATATATATATACAGATAATTATATATATATACACATATCTTTTGCATTTATATATATATACATATATTTAAATACAGTACATATATATATATATATAGATAGATATTATGTGTATACACCATGGGATATTAGCCAGCAAGTATATGGTAACACTTGGGATTTGTTCAATAGAATGTGAACCAGAGACAATATGCAAGTCACTGCAAAAAGGATCTGACAATGGGCCAATGACAGAAACTGACCTGTGGACATCAGCAGCCCGGGTTTCTTGGACAGCACCGGAGGAGTCAAAAGTCGGCAGAGTCTGACAGTTATAGCGAGTCCTACACCAGTGAGGACAGGCCGCGTGTGCCAGCTGACAGAGATACAGAATACATTGATCTATGCATAAGCATTATTGATGTTTATTATACAGATACTGTATTTACATGTATATAATCGTATGTACTATTTACAACATTTCCACTACCTACCTATCTATCTATATCTCTTTATATAAACAGTATTTGGGTGTGTATATATATATACATAGATGGATAGATAGACAGACAGGCAGATACATTGATAGATTGATGGAGTGATAAATTGACGGATTGATCGGTGGATGGATTGATGGATGGATTGTTTGATGGATGGGGTCTTAGGTTGAAATGATGATATGTATTTTGTGCATGCGTGGTAGTTCTTGGTCAACCAAGACGCCTTGCTGAGGAGAGCAAAGACCAGAAGTGAGTGACTTTCTGAACAAAGAAGTCCCGTTGTGTCCGCAGATCAGTGAAGCCAGCTCTCGTTCATTCGATCAATTATAACGACCTCGCAGCGAAGTCACTGTGAACTAATGATCAGTCAGGGTAACTAGCAAAAAATCTTGATTCAGGTTTGGGTGGCTGTTTTGGTATGACATATATTTTAAAGCTGGGAAAGGGTAGTTTCCGTGAACTCCAGTGGATGTCTCCTACAGACACCGTAGGAACTCTTGCAGGACAGTCAACTGTGGACATTGGCGTAGACAATGTTCGGTATACAAATCGAAAGACACCGCAAGAAGAACATACATCTATCGTGTATCAAAAGCTGCACAATGCGAGCTGAATGTACAAACATGTTCTGTATAGCCAATCTGATAATTATGTGATTGTGCACATGTATTATGTATACATTTAAAGAAATATAAGCACACACACACATATATATATATATATTCAAAACCTCAGGTAACATCCCTGCCGAACAGATCAATTGACACTGCGACGCGGGCCACATCTTTTTGAGCACAACTCCAAGGGATACGGATGCGTCGCCTCACCACCACCAGGCGGTGCTGGGTTTGGGGTAAAGCCACGCCAGCAATTTGGATTTTAACAAAGACAGTCGGCTATGGATCAAAACCTACTCTAATCATAGCTTATTTGGGGATGAACATCCATAAATCCAAGCTATTTGGGGGGCCAACAGAAGGGTACCAATGTTTTGATTTGTTTTGATCCAGAGCCATTTGGTTCAAAAAGCTTAATCTGGCCTCGCAAAAGAATCAGAGACCTTCGGATGGTTTTTGAAGCTCTTTGGGTACACTATTTATGGTATGTACTGCACTATGGTACATATTGCTTGGTGGCTGGTGGTTTCCAATCTCTCTTCAGCCAAGATGGCTGCCAGAGCGCAGCTGTCGGACCTCTCTTCAAGTCACCATTTCAATACACAGTCATGGTCTAATTTGGATGATTTGGGGTAGCCGGGTAGCCCTATTTTGAGAAACTTCTGAACATCATCTTCCAAAGGCAATGTTGGGGTTCCATGTTTAAATTTTGGGAGTGCAGTTCATCATTCATCGACCGGGCAATTTGTGACCCAGCCAATGCCAGATGATCTTCCGAGCATTTGGGGTTTTTTCAGCTGTGCTGAAGTTGGATAGTCAATAGGCCCCAAGGTGCCAAGGTGTCGAGAAAAATGCATAAAAACGACATGTGACACAAAAACCAGGTCACACATGGCTGGATTCATAAGCAATGACCATCGACTCCTTGTTTTGGGCCCTTAGCACATCCATCTTAGCACTGCCCTTAGCATTTCAAAGTTGGATTTCAGTTGCCCTAAACCAAGACAAGATGATTTGCATGTATATGAGTTCAATCGGGTAAAGTGACTCGTTTTTTGAACAGTTGTAGCGGGCAGTACCCGATAGGAGAAGCTGGTCGTTAAAACAGCTACAAACCCAGTTGTGCCAACCCAGCCGTGTTATATTTGTTGTGTTCCATGCTTTGCCGACCTGCAGTGTTGGTGAGAGGACCGCGTCCGCCCGATCCTAGCATCCGTGACCGCTGAGTTTCAGCACTTTAGATCCTGTCAGTGACTGGCAGGCTTTCACAGACCCATGATCATGATCATGAATCATGATCATGATGATGATGATGATGGATACCATCCATGCGTGGCACCTGATGCACCATAAATTATCATGATTTACCAACGTTTGCCTTAAAAGCCGCCCATTTTCCTCATTCAATCTCATTCATGTAGGTTAATCTACCATACATGGTATGGGGTCGCACAAATATAGGATCTTCATGGATATTCCCGGAACGACCATTCACTACCATCCTCATGTTGAAAAGCAGGTAAACTCACCGCCATAGTCCATCCCGGCGAGGGCCGATCAGCTTGGGCCAAGCCTCTCACGTGGTGATGATGAGCTCGTGACATGGATCTCCGGATCTCAGACACCAAGGCATTGCTTTTTGATGCTGGGGATTGGATCAACAATGATCAACAAATTTAAGAAATCACCTCAAGATCATCCAAGATCAAATCTCTAATCTTTAAGTCTTGTTGCCACTGTTCGTGTGAAGTGCTGAAAACCCAGGGGCCAGGCTACGCGGCCGTGTTTCGCGGCGCCCTGATAGAAGGTCCAGTGCCCGTGGCGCTCCATATTGACAACCGTAGTTGGTTGTATCAAATTACTGTACAGATCCGTACAGTATAAAGTTATAATATATATACCCTCTGTAAACTAACATAACAATGGAAAATCACCATTTTTAATGGGAAAATCAACTATTTCTGAGAAGCGCCAGGGACCAAGATGATCTTGGAGAATGCCACTTGAAAAAACTGTCCAAAGAGTGGCTCCCATGGTGCCCAGTTGTCCCACTGAAGGCC
>CAMXCT020000169.1:620000-702500 GCA_947184155.2 Cladocopium goreaui
GTGAGGTTGGCCGCTGAAGAGGTATCCACATATCGATATATATACATATACATATAACTTGAACCAGGAATGATGGAAACAACAACTATATGCTGTATATATATATATATACATAGCGAGAGAGAGAGAGAGGGCTTGCAAGGAACCTGGAAAGGTATTTTTTGTTGAAAAGAATCGGGGGTGTACAGCAACATGTTGATGTTTTCATTGCTAGTTGGAATATAGCACGCATAAGAAATGTAAAGATCTGATCAAAAGTGACACAACGCGTGCATTGGCTCCTTAGCGTGTTTCTATCCTTGAAGTGGTTTGGGCACCAGGAGGTAAGTGATCAGGTGTTCTTTGCGCCACAGGACCATAGGATAGATGTTTCCCAAGTATAGATGATTGTTGTTTGAAGGTATGTATATTGATATATTATAACTTGAGAGGTCCCTGAAAAATAGAACAACAATCACTTTCCAGTAAATGGGATGGACAAATTCACGATTTGTTTGAACTTTCAGCCCTGTATGTGTGTCAAGCCAAGCCATCCCTTCAGCCATACCACGGTTCCAGGCGTCCAGTCTTGCGTGGTGACGTGAGCCCCATTCGAGAGGCATGGTGTATGGGTTTGTTTAGGCCCATGTGGGTTGCTTAAAGGTGCTAAAAGGAGATGTTGTCCCCACATGTCTTTTAGAAGTTTCTCATCCCATCTTTTTTTCAGACACCCACGCCCTCCATACCCTCACTTTGCCCACAAAGAGTTGTTAGTTTACCCTCAAGTTTTGGTACTTTACCCATTTGTATACGCAAGTTGAAGGTCAAGGAATATAGTGGTTGGGTTTTTCTCCCCACAACGCCAGAAGATAGTGAGGGTCATTGGGCCCACAAAGCTGGGAAACCTTTCCATCGGTAGCACTTTCATCTTCGGACAGGAATGGAGAACTACAAGAACTACGTGATACACCCGTGAAATCATCTCATAGCGGGCTATCTTTCTGATTAGCTATGCAAGCAGGTGCTTTTGCTGTGCCTCAAGAAGTCTTCCTTGTAAGTTTTGGATCCTAAACTTGACACGGTTTATGTGGGTCCATACAGGGGAGAAGTGTGAGCCGTAGTCTATGATGGTGATTTGATCAGATTTGATCAGATTGTCTTACGACATTTGAGGCATGGAATAATCGGCCTATAGCTGGAACCAGAAGTGATACCTAAAAATATACGTGTATATATATATACATATACATGTGTTTGTCGATTTGTATATATATATATATACAACCATTATTAGCCCATATATCATTATGTCGATATATTGATATAGCAATATACATATAAATTATTAACTATTTTTCTGTATATTTATCCATCTATTTACTGTATATGTATATATATGTATATATGCCTTTACAGACTTATATATATATATATATCCATGTGCATCTATCTGTCTATACAAATCTCCAATAACATAGACCACTAAAATCAGGTACTAAAAATAAAGTCTATAAGAGTGGATTACATTTCTATCGTTGTGGCAACAACGACTTCACGTCGCGACGTCACTGGAATGATTTTAATCCCTTTTTGTCGGGTTATGTCTCCCAAAATGACCTCATGTCAGGTAAGTGAATTATTATAAATCATCCAGATCTATGTAGAGGTACAATGTCGGTTTCCCCAGTTATGTTTGTTGGTTTTCAAAACCCATCAATACCATATTGTTTTTTGCGTATATTTGCGTATCATAAATATAAAGCAAATTGGAGTTGTTCACCAGCTTAGCTATCGCTTGGGGGCCCGACATAGCAGGTGCCCGCGCACATCCCCAGACCTCCCTACCTGGCTGCGGGGCAACCACGCCGCTCAGCCGCGCAAGAGTCCCCAATGGTGATTTGAAAACCATCGCTATACTATGACTGGTACGATGTCTTGATGGAATGGGAGGGTGGTTTGATGGAATGGTATGGTGATTTGATGGAAACATATGGTGATTCAATGGGATAGTATAGTGACTATAGTATGATGGTGGTTTAATGGGATAGTATGGTGGTTTAATGGGATAATATGTTGATATGCTGAAACAGAAACATACAAAGAACTATGTAAATCCATGCGTGTTTGTTGGAAATGATCTAGAAACAGTGGATTTTCCATAGCTATGTGAGTTTACTAGAGGGTAGTATGGGGATAATATTGGGACATTGTGATGATATATAATGAGATCAATGATATGATGTTAATAACATGGGAGTAAGAATTAATTATAGGGACAGGGAATATTCTTGGAATATACTATGATATACTTGGGATAGGGTGGGAGATCCAATCACGTAACGGGGATATAACTGATGTGGATGATTTCTTTACATATTATCGAAGGAAGTTTAGAAGTCAAACTTCCGACAATATGGACAGATGAAAAGCAGAGATGGGAAGAGTCAGAGAAGAGAAGAGAAGAAAGAGAAAGAGTCGGAAGAAAGAAGATCCAGGTGCGCGAAAAGGTAGGAAAGTCGCGAAACACTGTGTTTTTCCGATGGTTTGAGGCTCCGGAGGGTCGAAAAGTAGGCTCGCTAAAGCGGCGGGTGCGGAGGCAGCTGGCGAGAGGAGAGATGAAAAATTGCACGCCGTTGTGGCGCGAAGCACATTTCGAAGTGAACATGTACAAAACACCTCAGCCTCGGAGCACTTTTGGCAGTTGAGATGTCGAAAAAGTGCACGCTGCTGTGGCGCGAAGCAAGCACATTTCGAACTCAAAATGTACAAAGCACACCAGGTTCGGACCACTTTTGGAAGTTGAGATGTCTAAAAAGTGCACGCCGTTGTGGCGCGAAGATCCCCGTTCGAATTTCAACTACTGAATGGGAGGCCTTGTGCCCCGTATCAAGGGCATTTACGGGCTTAAATTAAGACGCCAAAATGGGGCTGGGCCAGGCATTTTGTAGCCACAGCTTGGGAATTGCATTTTATAAGTTTTCAACGTTTCGGTAGTTGAAAGACCTTTAAAAATCGAAAGTCATTTTGTAGCAAGAGAATTTGCCCATCGGAAGACAACATATAAACACCCAATCTCATTTTGTAGCAAGGGAAGTTGCCCTTCGGAAGGCAACATGTGAAAACCCAATCTCATTTTGTAGCAAAGCTAGTTGCCCTTCATACAACAACATGTTAAAACATGTTAACGTTTCCAATTATTTCCAATCGTCATTTTGTAGTATTGAAGTGCTCCCTTCAAGTAACCTGATGATAAAAACATATAAACGCCAATCTTCATGTTGTAGTGGTGGATTTTCCCCTTCAAGTAACCTCATGATAAAAACCAATCTTCATTTTGTAGCAGTATCATGTTGTCATTTTCCGTAATCCTCTGGAGGTTGAGAACCATCATTTTATAATGGCTGAGGTTAGGAACTTTGAGACTTTTCTAGAAAATGAGGGTCTCGACCCCATAGGTGAAATTCAAACCGGGATGCGCGAAGCACATTTCGAAGTCAAAATGTACAAAACACAACAGGTTCGGACATGTTCGGACCACTTTTGGAAGTTGAGATGTCTACAAAGTGCACGCCGTTGTGGCGCGAAGCACATTTCGAAGTCAAAATGTACAAGGCACACCAGGTTCGGACCAATTTGCACGCTGTTGTGGCGCGAAGCAAGCACATTTCGAAGTCAAAATGTTAAAAACACAACTTTTTTAACGTTCAGATCTCGATTTGCGTGGCAGGCGCAAGGGGTTATGCACCTTGGCGAAAGTGGGTAAAACGTGAGGGTTTTGTAGCATTTCCAAAAATGATGGCAGGTGTAGGACATTTGAAGAGGATCTGCAAAGATGCATTTTCCGTGGCAGCCGTGTTACAAGAGACATGTTCATCAGAGCTGTTAGGAGGTCCGGGCGCTGATTTCCCGAGAGGGGTTGCATTTTGGAGCATCAGATCTTCAGGTTTGCTCAGATGATTGTGCGTGACAGGTGCAGCACTTCGTATGACCTGGCATCACTTTTTCGTGGCAGGCGCAGTACTTTAGACAGGTGGAGTGGAAAAATTACAAAATGCATTGGTACGAGGCCGTCAGCTCTGCACTCAACGTTCCATTTTTTTGAAGAGAGTCTCGCAGAATTGCTTCGTTTTTGATGTTGTCAACTTCAAAAAATGAGGAAGTCTCGCAGAATTGCTTCGTCTTTGACGTTGTCAAGTTCAAAAATTGAGGGAGCCTCGCTGAATTGCTGCGTTTTTGATGTTGGCAAGTTCAAAAACTGAAAATCTCGCAGAATAGCGTCGTTTTCATGCTTGCAGATAGATAGATAGATAGATAGATAGATAGATAGATAGATAGACAACTACAACCACAACTACAGCTACAACTACAAGTACCACTACACTACACTACTACTACAACTACAAGTACAAATATACGATGCTACATTACACAGCACTAATTACACTACACTACACTAATTACATCCAATTACGCTACGCTACACTAATCACACTACAACTACTACAACAGCCACTACTACTACTACTACTGCTGCTGCTGCTGCTGCCGCCGCCGCTACTGCTACTTCTACTACTACTACAACTACAACAACAACAACTACTACTACTACTACTAGTACTACTACTACTACTACTACTACTCCTGCTACTACTACTACTACAACAACAACAACTACTACTACTACTTCTACTACTACCACTACTCCTACTACTACTACAACTACTACTACTACTACTACTACTTCTACTTCTACTTCTACTTCTACTTCTACTTCTACTTCTACTACTACCACTACTCCTACTACTACTACGACGACGACGACTACTACTACTACTACTACTTCTACTACTACCACCACAGCTACAACTACAATTACAGCTACACTACATTACACTACAAACACTAATTAAACTGCAACACATTACAGCTACAAAAAACAACTGCAACTACAACTACAACTACGCTACATCACACAACACTGCGCTACATTACATTACATTACATTACATTACACTACAACTGCAACTACCACTACATTGCACTACACGACACTACACTACAACTACAGCTACAGTACTTTACACTACAATACACTAGACTACTACAACTCCACTACACTACAGCTACAACTACACCTACAACTACAACTGCACCACGCCACGTCGTCCATCAGTGGATTCGCTCTGGCATCTGTGATTTACAACAACCAATCTCTTCTATAGGTTTCCTATTTTTGAAACTTCCGCCACCGCCTTGTGCGGTACTACTGGTATAATTGAATATATTGATGGGAAACGGGGTAAAAATGGTGGACACAAAATAAAAATATGTTGATGTTCTGAGATACACCGGGATATATTCATGTGATATTATTAATATCATTCATATGCGTGGATGTGGTGGGTTACAAAGCTATGAAAACGATGATGTGATCAAAGTGTCTGAACATTTAGGATTGGCCCCGCAAGGGGTCTTTTCCCTGGTTTCTATTCCTTTCTTCGGCCACGGCCACCATCTCAAGGGGGAAAAACCAGAAAATAGATAAACAATATGTCAATATGGAGTCGGCTCCTGTCAATGACAGACAATGTAGATGATATTCCCAAACTAATTTCCAGAATTCCAACTCTTTTATGGGGAGAGTTGCTGGCAATGGAACATGACAAATCTCTCCTAATTATCCAGTTTCATATCTCTCGTAATTATCTAGTTTCATTCCGTCTGTGAACCTGAAACAACCTGATTGTAGCCGCTCACCAATCCTTGTTTCTGAGTCCAAAATAATCTTGGACCTTGCACCATGCAAGAGACCCTGAGACCGTGCTGAACCAAGTGCAGTTCCTGGAGACAGACGGCCATGTAATCATTTTTCCGAGCATCCTCATTTCTCTATTGTCACAGATGTATGAGTGTGTATATACACATATACGGCATATACGCTTAATATAAACATATATATATATACACTATATATATATATATATTTATAGATATACAATATACAGTAATATACAGTAGACGTTGCAACTGTAATGCTATTGCCCCATGCTTCGCTCATTTCGCTCCGTTGAGGTGCACCAATGGATGGATTGCCGGTGCATGAGCCGCCCGGATCTGGGTAAATGGTGGTAAATTGTGGGTAGATGATTGGTATATGGCGACCATCCAGTGGTATAGGCCTGGTATATGGGGCCCCATATATGATTGGATTATTGGTGGTTTATGGTTGAAATGGTGTAATTTGCTTCAAGGGTTGGCACCTCCGTTCTTGAAAGCTTTAGAAAAAAACCGGAGTGCTGCATGGATCTCCCAATTCATGGGATCCAACACATGAAACACTTTCAACGATGGGTCAAAAAAAGGTGGTAGTGTTACTGCTAGAGAAGATTGAAGCAGAAGGGTTCAAGGGTGGTGATTTTCTGGTGATCTGTGATATTTTGCTCGAAACTCAGTGAATTGTTTTTTTCTTGTTTTTTTCCGATGATTTTAACGGTTAGCCATATATCTCCAACATGAGTTTTTGTTGTCCATAAGTCATCGGATTTTAGCCATGCACCATAAATTCCAGCGAGCCTGTCCAAAATTTTTGTCGATCTTGTGACGATAAAAATCTTTGGAATGGATTGACATTCCATTTTCCCAGAAAGTAACCATAAAAAGCTATGAGTTTTTTGTATTTGCATTACCGTTTTTGGATTCCGGTAGGAGGCATTTCCTTCTGACGAGGAGCTCCTGGAGAAACTGGACATTTAGTTTCCTGTAGCGTAAGATGCACTGAATTCTATGTTGCTTCAGATGGCCATGGCATGTGGTGACTATATCACTAGTTGGAGATCTTGAGAACGCCGTTGGATAGATGAGGTTGTTCACTGCTGAAACAGCATTAATCTGTCTTCCAGATCCGGCATGATGTTGAGACACATGTTCAATTCTGGGGGAACAGCTGCGGTGCATGATGAACCCGAGGAGGCCAGACTTGTCCACCATTCTGTCAGTGCGGATGGTCATGACATGTGGTGACTAATCACCAGTTGGAGATCTTGAGAACGCCGCTGAGTAGTTGAAGTTGTTGAATGCGTGCAATTGCTGCGGTGCATGATGAACCCGAGGAGGTCAGACTTCTCCACCATTCTGTCAGTGCGGATGGTCATGACATGTGGTGACTAATCACCAGTTGGAGATCTTGAGAACGCCGCTGAGTAATGTAGGTTACAGATTAGTGTGGGGAGGCCCCCCCCAAACAAATTTTGGATACAGAATAGTGTAAAAAAAACAAAGTACCGGGCACGCAATACGGTGAAATCAAAAAAAAAGATAGATTTATTAAATTGATTTCAATTTACTTTCAATTGATTTCAATTTATTTTGAATTGATTTGAAGTTACTTTGAATTGATTCAATTTACTTTCAATTGATTTCAATTTATTTTGAATTGATTTCAATTTACTTTCAATTGATTTCAATTTATTTTGAATTGATTTCAATTTACTTTCAATTGATTTGAATTTACTTTCAATTGATTTCAATTTATTTTGAATTGATTTCAATTTACTTTCAATTGATTTGAAGTTACTTTGAGTTGATTTAAATTTACTTTCAATTGATTTCAATTTATTTTGAATTGATTTCAATTTACTTTCAATTGATTTGAATTAGATTTAAATTGATTTCAATTTACGTTCAATTGATTTCAATTTACTTTCAATTGATTTGAAGATACTTTCAATTGATTTGAAGTTACTTTCAATTGATTTCAATTTACTTTCAATTGATTTCAATTTACTTTCAATTGATCTCAAGTTACTTTCAATTGAATTCAAGTTACTTTCAATTGATTTCAAGTTACTTTGAATTGTTTTCAATTTACTTTCAATTGATTTCAATTCATTTTGAATTGATTTCAATTTACTTTCAATTGATTTGAAGTTACTTTCGATTGATTTCAATTTACTTTCAATTGATTTGAAGTTACTTTCAATTGATTTGAAGTTACTTTGATTTGATTTCAATTTACTTTCAATTGATTTCAATTTACTTGCAATTGATTTGAAGTTACTTTGAATTGATTTGAAGTTACTTTGAATTGATTTCAATTTACTTTCAATTGATTTCAATTTATTTTGAATTGATTTGAAGTTACTTTGAATTGATTTCAAATTATTTTGAAATGATTTCAATTTACTTTCAATTGATTTCAATTTACTTTCAATTTACTTTCAATTGATTTGAAGTTACTTTCAATTGATTTCAATTTACTTTCAATTGATTTAAATTTACTTTCAATTGATTTCAATTTACTTTCAAATGATTTCAATTTATTTTCAATTGATTTCAATTTACTTTCAATTGATTTCAATTTACTTTCAAATGATTTCAATTTACTTTCAATTGATTTCAATTTACTTTCAATTGATTTCAATTTACTTTCAATTGATTTGAATTTACTTTCAATTGATTTCATTTTACGAATCCAATAGAAATACCATAGAAATCCCATAGGAATCCAATGGAAATCCCATAAGAATACCATAGCCATAGAACTCCCATAGCACCCCTTCAGAAATCCCATAGAAATCCTCCAGAAATATCATAGAAACATCATGGAAAACCCATAGGAATTCCATAGAAATCCAATAGTAATACCATAGAAATACCATAAAAGAAAAAAACTTTAGCAAAGGAAAAGGTAAAGGGAATGCTTGAAAAAACATCACACCAGGAAGCATCTGGACACAATAGTGTACCCTCGAAACAAACCACACTATTGTGTATCAGGGTTGCTCATGGACTACCCCCTTGAAAAATTGTTTGAGTGATGTTTTTTAATTGGGTTTTAATAAGGCATCATATATTTTGGAAAACTGGGCATTTCTGAGAATATCAAATGAAAGAAACTAAGAAGTAATTAATTAATTAAAAGGAAAAAAAATGAGCAAAGGAAAAGGTAAAGGAAATGATTGCAAAAAAAAACAAAATCACCTCAGGAAGCAGCTGGACACAATAGTGTACCCTCTAAACAAACCACACCATTGTGTATCAGGGTTGCTCATGGACTACCCCCTTGAAAAATTGTTTGAGTGATGTTTTTTAATTGGGTTTTAATAAGGCATCATATTTTTTTGGAAAACTGTGCATTTCTGAGAATTTCAAATGAAAGAAACTAAGAAAGTAATTAATTAAAAGAAAAAAAAAAAGCAAAGGAAAAGGTAAAGGAAACCATTGAAAAAATCAAAAAATCATGACCTCAGGAAAGCAGCTGGACACAATAGTGTACCCTCCAAACAAACCACACTATTGTGTATCAGGGTTGCTCATGGACTACCCCCTTGAAAAATTGTTTGAGTGATGTTTTTTAATTGGGTTTTAATAAGGCATCATATATTTTGGGAAACTGGGCATTTCTGAGAATTTCAAATGAAAGAAACTAAGAAAGTAATTAAGTAATTAAAAGAAAAAACTTTAGCAAAGGAAAAGGTAAAGGAAATGATTGAAAAAATCAAAAAATCATGACCTCAGGAAAGCAGCTGGACACAATAGTGTACCCTCAAACAAACCACACTATTATGTATCAGGGTTGCTCATGGACTACCCCCTTGAAAAATTGTTTGAGTGATGTTTTTTAATTGGGTTTTAATAAGGCATCATATATTTTGGAAAACTGGGCATTTCTGAGAATTTCAAATGAAAGAAACTAAGAAAGTAATTAATTAAAAGAAAAAACTTTAGCAAAGGAAAAGGTAAAGGAAATGATTGAAAAAATCAAAAAATCATGACCTCAGGAAAGCAGCTGGACACAATAGTGTACCCTCCAAACAAACCACACTATTATGTATCAGGGTTGCTCATGGACTACCCCCTTGAAAAATTGTTTGAGTGATGTTTTTTAATTGGGTTTTAATAAGGCATCATATATTTTGGAAAACTGGGCATTTCTGAGAATATCAAATGAAAGAAACTAAGAAAGTAATTAAGTAATTAAAAGAAAAAACTTTAGCAAAGGAAAAGGTAAAGGAAATGATTGAAAAAAACAAAAAATCATGACCTCAGGAAAGCAGCTGGACACAATAGTGTACCCTCCAAACAAACCACACTATTGTGTACCTGGATGTAATTTTCTGTGGAAGGCATCTGCAAAATTTCAATGATGGAAAATAAAAAGTAAAAGAAAAACGCTTTAAAAAATGAAAAAAATGAAAAATGTTTGAACAACAAAAAAAACCAAGACACAATTGTGTATCCTGACACAATGACACAATTGTGTATCCTGACACAATTTTACAAAACATAATTACAAATAACAAAATAAATTAAAAATAAAAATAAAGAATAATTTAAAATAAAATAAAAAAATAATTAAATTAAACAATATTATAATTAAAAATAAAAATAATTTAAAATAAAATAAAAAATAATTAAATTAAAAATTATTATTATTAAAAATAAAAATTAAAAAATAATTTAAAATAAAATAAAAAAATAAAAATAATAATAAAAATAAAAATAATAAAAAACAATTAAAAACTAAAAAACAAAAAAATGAAAAAAAAACTTACACCAAAATCCTGTGGACACAAAACTGTACCCCTCGATCATTTCCAAAGTTCCAAAATAATTTTGGAGTCTGTGGACACAATTCTGTATCCCCACACTAATCTGTATCCCACATTAGTTGAAGTTGTTGAATGCGTGCAATTGCTGCGGCGCATGATGAACCCGAGGAGGTCAGACTTGTCCACCATTCTGTCAGTGCGGATGGTCATGACATGTGGTGACTAATCACCAGTTGGAGATCTTGAGAACGCCGCTGAGCAGTTGAAGTTGTTGAATGCGTGCAATTGCTGCGGTGCATGATGAACCCGAGGAGGTCAGACTTCTCCACCATTCTGTCAGTGCGGATGGTCATGACATGTGGTGACTAATCACCAGTTGGAGATCTTGAGAACGCCGCTGAGTAGTTGAAGTTGTTGAATGCGTGCAATTGCTGCGGTGCATGATGAACCCGAGGAGGTCAGACTTGTCCACCATTCTGTCAGTGCGGATGGTCATGACATGTGGTGACTAATCACCAGTTGGAGATCTTGAGAACGCCGCTGAGTAGTTGAAGTTGTTGAATGCGTGCAATTGCTGCGGTGCATGATGAACCCGAGGAGGTCAGACTTGTCCACCATTCTGTCAGTGCGGATGGTCATGACATGTGGTGACTAATCACCAGTTGGAGATCTTGAGAACGCCGCTGAGCAGTTGAAGTTGTTGAATGCGTGCAATTGCTGCGGTGCATGATGAACCCGAGGAGGTCAGACTTGTCCACCATTCTGTCAGTGCGGATGGTCATGACATGTGGTGACTAATCACCAGTTGGAGATCTTGAGAACGCCGCTGAGTAGTTGAAGTTGTTGAATGCGTGCAATTGCTGCGGTGCATGATGAACCCGAGGAGGTCAGACTTGTCCACCATTCTGTCAGTGCGGATTGTCATGACATGTGGTGACTAATCACCAGTTGGAGATCTTGAGAATGCCGCTGGATAGATGAGGTTGTTCACTGGTGAAACAGCATTGACCTTGCGTGTAACCCAGCCTTGTTGTGCCTCATTGTGCCACCGCTTTATAATGTGCGAACACACATTGCTGGTTGGTGGTTTGGAACATGTTTTATTTTCCATAATATATGGGATAATCCTTCCCATTGACTAATATGTTTCAGAGGGGTTGAAGCTACCAACCAGATTGGTTGTTAATGGTGTTGAATTGTTTTTCACCCACCAGCCTCCTGCGTCCATCGTCCGAGGTTTTACAGTGGTCCTGATCCCACGCAGGTGAGATTTGGGGTCCGGCGGGAGGGCCATCCCCCGATTTGAATATAGGTGGGATACAATATTACAATTTTAATCTAGTATATAAATATAGTATATATGTGAATGAATATGACATTATAATATATTATACATAATATTGTATAATTTTTATAATGTACTATATATAGTATATTAAATAATAGATAATTTATTCATGGTTCATTTATGATCACATTTAATTATACGTATTTACATACATATGCATGGCAGATGTCTATCATTGTGCACTCTGGCAACTGGATAGCCTGTACCATCCCTGCATGGGTATCACATGGCTATCCCCCAAATGGGCTTGTTGGATATACCCCAAAGTCATATTAGGTCAATGTTGATGTTTCCTGTCACAAGTTTGTTTCGATGTTTAATTGCAATCAATAACTATCCATTAATTCTAAGTATGTCCCAAAGATTTATGTTTTGGATACGGAAGAAAAGGTTGTCCAGTTGTAAGTGGACATATTATGATTAGACCCAGTTGTTCCCCATCTGCACCAAAAAACTCCCGGATTCCTGGTTGTGTATGTTCGTAAATTCGCCTAAATTTGCCAAAGAATATCCCATATAATCCAGGATTCTCCTAGTTTATGCTAAATTCACATTATATGAAGGTTTCCCAAAATTGGGGGTACCCCCAAATCATCCATTTTATTTTCGGATTTGCCATTATAAACCATCTATTTCGAGATACCCTCTGGTAATTTAACATAGCTATTGAAAATTGCCATTTATAGTGAGGTTTCCCATTAATAGCATGGTGATTTTCCATAGTTATGTAAACGTTTGTCAGGGGGTATCCCATTTCAGGAACCCCCCCCATATCTTTCTCCTTTGTTTCGTAACCAGGAAGAGCGCTTTCACATCGAAGTGAAGGAGACTGAGCAGATTCAGGAGGGATTCGTTATTGATGTTCCATCCATGGACTTGTACTGGGAATCAAGGCCACATATCTAATATATGTGATTATATATATATATATTATAATAGTACTTTTATATATATATACATATTGTACGATTTATGTATATATATAATATATATATAATATCTAGTCTATATGTTTTATATTATGTAACTATTCACGTATGTGTATACTGATACTATATATATATATATGTTGTTTCTAAAAAGTTATATGCCACCCCCCCAAGACCTACCTTTCAAGCAAATTTAATGATATTTACATTGTTTTCCTTAACCCTTTCAACTCTAAAACTTAGGACATTTTTTGGTGATCATTTTTTTCCTTGCAATTTTGTTACCACCCCATCCTTCCCTAAGTAGATCGGATCCAAGATTGAAGATTCAAGATTCAAGACACCAAACACACTTTTTGAATCCAAGGGGGTAGGATTGAAGATTCAAGGTTCAAAATCCCAAAATAAACTTCTTGATTCCAAGGGGTAGGATTCAAGATTCAAGATTCAAGATGCCAACAAAAACTTCTTGAATCCGAAGGCCTTCAGCCTTGAATCTTGAATCCAAAGAGGTTGGATTGAATATTTTTTTTTTTCTGAGCCTTGAACCTTGAATCCAAAAAGGTTGGATTGAAGATTTTTCCTTGAACCCAAAGAGGATGGATTGAAGAAGTTTTTTTTCCTGAGCCTTGAATCTTGAACCCAAAGAGGTTGGGTTGAATATTTCTTTCTAAGCCTTGAATCTTGAATCTAAAAAGGTTGGATTTAAGTTTGTTTTCTGAGCCTTGAATCTTGAATCTTGAATCCAAAGAGGTTGGATTGAAGTAGTTTTTCCTGAGCCTTGAATCTTGAATCTTGAATCCAGATGCTTAGAACAATATTAGTCACCTGAAATTGCAATTTCTTGCAAATGATCGGCCTGTTTGCTGAGGACATTCCTCAAATAAACTTGCCTATGCTGTAAAAGAAAAGTCTAAAGCCCATGCCTTTGCTTTCCAAGCAGGCAAAAATAACGAAAACATAAAAAAAAAGCAATAAAGGAAATTACATTCATCATAATAAAAGCAAAATAAACTTAAAAAAAAAACATTCCGCAATCTTAAACAGTATTTTTTAAACGAACAAGAAGAACAAAATAAACAATAATAATAAGTAAAAGTACATGAGCCCATCCGATAGCAATACCTCTTTATCTACAGATCAATCAAAAACCATCCCAACAAAATGTATTAGAAAGGGTTGCAGATAGATCGGCAAACAAAACTTTCTTTTAAAAAAATGGTAGCAATTTATGTTTAGAAAAAAGGTAATATACTATGAAAAAAAACTGAAATGCTATTAAAGTTTACATCACACAATGGTAGAATATTATCACTAAAAAAACAAACAAACCAATCTGAAAAAAATCATATTCAAGAGAAAAAAAGATTAACGTAAAACTAGATCCTCAGAATATAGACCTAAAAGAACTAATATGTGTTTTTTTTTTAAGAATATATGACACATCTATTTAAAATTGATCTAGGTTTGTGTGTTTTTACTTTTTAATCTGTTATCATCAAACACATTTATGTTTATCAAATATAATTTCTAACTCAAGCACTCCTGGATTTAAAGCAATGAAATTACAAGATCACCTGCATTACACAGATAAAAAAAATATTACAGCAAACAAAACATGTTCTACAAAAAAAGTAGAAAACATGTAGATGCCCAGAAAAAAAACTGATGGAAATAACGTAGATTCACAAGAACAAAAAAGACAATTAACATCAAATGAGAATATGATTGGTTATTGCCAATTTACTATGCAAAGCTTGATGGAATGATTTGAAATTGTAGGTGGATTAAAAAGGTAATTGCATTATGAAAATGTAAAATCTCAAGATGCAATAGCTCTATCACCTAATCCTGCACAAAGCTCAGCTTTGGTAGAAGCTAAAAGGTTTCAAATTGTTACAGAACATTTAGTAAACATGAATTCCACCAGTAGTCATTATAAACAAGGGCATAAACAACTACCGTACAAAAAAATGTATTCATCAAAAACGATTAAAAAAAAACATATGCTATACTCTGTTGTAAAAACGGATAACACAATTTCAATCCATCTATTTCCCTAATCATATTGCTTCAAATGCTAAAGGTTTTGTAAAAATACCAAATGTTGTAGAATATATTGAAAAAGCAGGCTTGCAAGAATCAGATTATAGATTTAAACTTTGCTGATATATTCAAAATGTCTGAAAGCTTAAAAAATAAAACATTATATAAATATAATGAAATAAATATGTCAAATATAGATGTTACAGCGCTATGCTGCAGCTACATATGTGGGCAGGATGTGTCCAGGCGCATGCTTCCAAGGTACTTTCCTGATGCTGTGCTACAATAGGTGATAAGATAAGAAGGAAGACAAGGCATTCAGGAAAATATCTGCTACACAAAAGGTAGGTCTTGGGGGTGTTGTATATATATATATATATATTTCAAGTATATATACACATGATATATACACATATTATTTGTATTATATATGTATATATGCATATATAGACCTGCATACGTGTATATATATATAAATATGTTTTTTATTTGTGTTTATTTCTGTAACATTATTGATCTACGGAACTAACTTGCTTGCTGCTTCATGTGATTTCTTTTGACTTCTGGCTTTGCTTAGGGACACATTCAAGCATTGGGCAAAATTGCAACTGTTATATTGTTTCCTTCGTCCATGGGTACATGGCATGTAGCGCATTTCTTCCACCAACTGCTGGACCGTTGGATGACCTCGACGAAGTTCCAGACACAGATTTCGGTCATGGTAGAGTGAGGAACTCCCATGTACCGTTGATATTTCTATGATTTTTTTTGTTCCTTCAATCAATACCATGTAGATTGTTTTCCATCCGTAGGATGATCCCCAAAGGCGAAGGTCTTCAGGTCACAAATGGAGGTTGACACTATCAATTATCTAGGGGATACATATATATATATATATTAATGGTTCAACAGTAATCATAATATCAATAATAATGGTTAAAACAAAATATATACATCTATATATTGGTCTGATCCACAAACAAATTAAGGGCTAATGCATAAACATCTCAGCCACATATCCGGATGATAGCCATGCCATGCGTCGTTGCTAGTCAGGGCATGCGTGTGGCCTGCCAGCTGGCGGGGGCCCCAAACAATCCTGCGGTGCCCAGATTTCCTTCGTGGCGATCTTCTGTTTCACACAAACGATTTGTAAGCAAATAGGATAATGGTTATACGGTTATTATAGATCATTCCCCAATTTACTAAGCACCAGTAAATTTTCGGTAACTTCTCAAATGTGGCAACAATATACTGGGTGTATTGACAATTAACTGATATTTAATTAAGTAGTACTAGCAATATTCACCATAGATATATTTAATATGTGCTGTTATATAATGATAATTTATGATATACTAATGATTAATTAATGTATATACTGTATTTATATATATATATACATATTGCGTACTGCAACTATCCTTGTTGATATCTTGTGTTCAGGGATTGAACGCCTGAATATGATTGACCGCGTCTGTTTTTGAAACTGTGATGATACTTCAGCATTTTTTCACAGTGGGCAATGGGTCAGTCAAGTGTGAGGAGTATGCGGACTGGAGGGTGCTTGGATGTTTTCCAGCACAATAACATTTATATGTGTATAGCCCTGTATAGCGTATAGCATATCCAAACCACTTTTCAGCAGTCCATGTTAGCACAGGAAAGCTTCGGGTTATATGATTACCAATGAGCTGGACACAAAGAAAACAGGCACTGCACCCAGCTGCCATGCTCCAGAGGATACAGCTTATAGATGAGAACCATGGACTGGTCATTTCGGACTCTCCAGTTTAGTCCTCATTTGACCTGGCCCCGAAAAGCATGTGCAGCTGGCACATCTATGACCCCCGGCCGACATGATATGTCTGTTGGCGATCCTTGACATGGTCCATCATAATGACATATGTAAGAACCCCTGAAATTTCACGATTTTTTATCTTCACTATTTCGTGGTTGTTACAATCCCTCCATGTTTTATGGTCCTTCAAAATGATGCAATTACTGTTTTTGCCCAAATAAGGACCTATGCTGGGAATAAACTTCAGAAGCATCCCATATGTTACTGTATCACATGTTGAGCCCCGTTGTTTTATCCAATTCCAATATTTGATGTGTATATTTCTATATAAATAGTATATAGTACATTTATATATATACACGGTGTATGTATATACATATATATATATATATGTCCAATGAAACTATAGTGATTTCACTGAAAAAAAAACGACACCATGCAGGCGCGACAGACATTGGAAGTTGCTGGCCGTGCTGTGACTCCAGGTGGGTGGCTTGAGTGGCGACCGTTGGAGTTAATGGTGGTTTAACCATCAACAACTGGTGATTAAATTGGTTTAAATAGCCATTAAAATAGATTTAATACGATTGGGAACTATAATAAACCACCCATGACTGGGAATGGTAAACATACCACCTATGTATTTATGGTAATGACTGCGGGATGGTTTATTAGTGTTTTAGCCATATTAATGGCGGTTTGACCATCAACAAATGGTGATTTATTGGTGATTTATAATGGATTTCAAAAAACAGGTGTACTATATATATACATATCTATATACATATATATATATATATGGGATCAAACAGTAACCGGCCCAGAGGATTGCAGATTCTGGTCATTTTTAGTATTAAAACATCCCATTTTTATGACGTCTCTAATTTTGACCCATATCCATACGAAGAAAAGAAGATATCATTCTATATAGATTGCTTGTTGGAAGGGTTTATAAAGGTTTGCCCCAACTCATTTTATTTCTGGACTATAGTAACTCATGGGCTACCTATCATCCAACCAGTATAATGGGATGGGATGGGGATATATTTCGTGGCTCATAATGGGATGGGATAGGGAAAAGGTGCAATGTCGGCTGGATGGGGAGTCATCCATGAAAGAATTGGTCGTTGCTAAACCAAACATATAAGGCTGCCACCATTAAAAGTATGCGTGAATGTTCATTGCTTGGTGCTAAAAGGGCCATATAGTCTGACACTGAACACATGCACCCATAAAAAAAACATACAGTAGATAATATATATATATATATACATACATACATACATGAACATGTATATATATATATATATATTTGGTACTTGCAACTCTTAATGGGTCAATTGAGGATCTATAGTAACATTCGCGTTTCCGTTTGAATCTTTGTTTACATTCCCAGGCGTCACAACGGATGAGATCGATCGGCGAGCACATGATTTCATTGTGGCCAACGGTGCGGCACTTGGAAATCTGGCCGTGCAGGTGGGCCCATGGGGAAGCATTGCAGATGGATGTTTTCATCCAGATGTCGGATGGGTAAAGTATAAGCAACAAACATGGAGGTTTCCTGAAATAGTGGCTCCCCTTAATCATCCATGTTATTTTCGGACTTTCCCTTATAAACCATCTAGCTATTGGGATACCCATGACTATGGTTAAACCACCATGTGGAGATTGCAAAGGGACGGCCAAAGCCTTGACCTGGCGAAGAAGAATGGGCTCAGTATATCACCATTACATCACCAAGAATATCATCATTTATTATCACCATTATGCCACCATTTGTTCATAGTTTTAAACCCCTGCCATGATTAGATTTAACTATTTGAAATGATGGATCGTTTCGTCTGACTGTGTCCTTGAGCACTGTCCATGAACGTTGACCCCAGGTGCATATCCGAGCCCTTTGGAGTTCGCCTGGGCGTTCGACAGATGAGTTCATGGTGCAAGATGTGGATCTTCCTTCGAAGTATTTTTTGAATATGTGGTCGCCAATCATCTTCCAGGAAAACCAGGATGATCCCATGGGGGACTTTCATATGTGCGCGAGCAGTCATGAGGTCCAAGTCCCAACGATGTATTGTTGTAGATGTTTGAGTCACAGTCGCATGGAGAGCTGGTTGTATTTTCATTGATCCAATCCGAGCTGGATGGTGAATTAAGGAAAAAAATGAATCCAACCCAACCCATCCCAACCTCTATGATCAAATCCATCAATGAACTATCCAACACACATCAATGCACAGGCAATAACCATGAAGTGATCATCTATTCCCGATGGTTAAGAAAATGGTCTCATCAGTCTAATCCATCACATCCATAGACTAATCATTTTACTATAAAATTAATATTATATATATAACTATATATAGTTATGTATATATATATAGTTGTATTTAGTGGCTAGTCATTGTGAATAGTAAATTAATTAGTATAGATTTAACTATTAACATTGACACTATTCAACCACTAGCAAAGTTTCAACTACATTCAATTCGATGGCTAGTCATACCATCAACCTGCGCCCAGCAAAGACAAAAAGAACAGGTACTGCGGCTTTCCAAAGGCTGTGTGTACCAGTGCCTGTTGGCCCAGGGGTCTGAGGATTGGATATCTTGGGAGAGATGTTGATGCCCGTTGATATTCAAAATGTTCGGAAACATACTATATTATATATATATATATATACGTATTTATATGTACTTTTTTTGTCTTTGAGTGTATATATTTAAATTGGTAACATATATATATATATATGTAGCATGTGTATATATATATACATGTGTATATGATCATGAACATATATATATATATACTGTATATCGTCAGATGTTCATGCATACACATGTGAATGTACACATATTGTATGCAATAGATAAACAAATATTGCATTTAGATAAACAAACAGTAGATTGGTAGAGGCTCTTCACCGCAGGTCAATGAAGTCGTTGGCCATGGAATCCCGGAGCGGGGCCGCCGTGGTTGCCGTGGTCGGGCTGCACCTTTGGTCCAAACGATTCTCTCAGCTCACCCTGGAAAGAATGAGGAAAAACATGTGGTCGTTTGAAATCCCCAGCGGTTTCACTCACTATGGTACTTTGGCGGCGAAGGAACATGAAGGAACTCTAGTGACTCTTATTTAAGAGTTCACAGCAAAAATTGTCTATGTTTATATAGACAAAAGCAGGGTACGCAGCTGGTAAACATTATCTGCAGAAGGTGACCTGAATAAATGTTTATTGCAGGGGACATGTTTAGTTGTGGCAAAAGCGCAAAGTATGGGGTTTGATATTGGGTTGAATTCACAGTGTGCTTTCATTCTTGAGATTTATATAGACATGTATGTGTATGTTATATGCACCTAAAAAACTACATGAATTGTTGATTTGGGGTTCATGTACTTGCCTTTCATGATGATTTCTCAATATCATGGAAGGGCAATGAGGGGCCGGACGCATCCGATCAGCCTCAGAGTGTGATTTCTTCCTGGAGATCTGGTATGACAAAAGGCTACCCTTGCATTTTCGATGATAACGAAATTGGAGATCATCAAGAAAAAGAAGGCATTCTCCGACGTCGGAGAGTTTAATATATTGAAACACATGGAAATAGCGGGTCCACAGCTGCTGGCTCTTGATGTAGCTGGTGATCAGAATGCCCATGCCCTCCTTTTTCAACTGGTCCAAACTGGTCCAAACTGGTCCAAACTGGTCCAAAGTTAGGGTTTGATGAGTAATCATATGCGGCCAGTAATGGGAGACCTCACGTCTTTCCATCTTTGGAACTGAGGATGATTTGAAATGGAACAAGACACTGCACCTATTTCCTGCAATTGAACTGTCCATGTTTTATGTTTTAGTACTCTTTTTTCTGGATGAACACGGTCCAATTCAATGATTGGGGTATCCACTTGGAGGTGCAGTTCCACTCAGTAGCATAGTATGCCATAGTTCTAAATATTACTGTATACTCCAACTAACTATTGTGTGTTGCACTATGTTGTACTCATGCCCATACACGTTTACCTTCTACTACATTCACATACACTTGCAATCCAACCACGTCTAGATCATTTTTCCCTGTGGTTTCCCCCCAGGCTTTTCCGTATCGATGTTGTTGTTCATTCACTTCAGGTTAAAAACAGGATAATTCAGGTTGGTTGTATCTCACCATCTTCCCATGAAATCCCTTAATTTTATGGTCACTTGAATATATGTGTAACTTATCCTCTACCGATTAAACCAAGGTTTCGGTTTCGCGATGTGACAAGCGGGGGTGTTAAATATTAGAAAGAACACATTATCTATTATCCTCTATTATCTATATATATATATATGTGTATATATATATATATATGTATATACATATTTAATATATATATATATGTACCTATCAGCAAGAATCAACTGCGGCCTCTGCACAGACAGGCACACTGAAGACAGGCGTTTCCCCATCGCCAGGACAGTCGTCCCTTGGAAGATGGCGACTTTCTCAACATTGACGTGACGGCCAGGGACGGACCACGGGGACAACGGGGACAACGGGGACAACGGGGACAACGGGTACCCCAAGAGCTGGATAATTTGGGGGGTAGCCCTATTTTAGGAAAGCATCCTATAATACATATAGTCTGAATACATTATAATGTTAATTTATTTCATGGTAATGATATGTTCAAAGAGTCACGATCTTCATTATATATAATTATATATAATCATATTATATATCACATGTATGATATTAATAGTCATTAAATCATGTCAATAATTATTTACATAATGACAATATGATGTACTAGAATACATTTTTGTGAAATCAACACGGATTAACAATAATTATATGTATATATATATATATATAGGTACCCCACCCGTAGCCTTGTGGTATTCTTGCCCAATCGGATATACAAACATCGTATGGTTTACGACTCAGAAACAATGTGGCTGCAAGCAGCATGTTGTAAAGTTTGTAGCCAAGATTTGGGAGTCATTTTCAGGACAGGTCAACACTGAGTTTCTTGTTTGGTCTTGGGCTCGCAAGACACTCATGCACCATCCTACAACTATGATTGCAACAATGCCTCACGACCAAATCCCATGGTTTATCCTCATTTACTCCAGCTTCTGCCCTGAACTCCGGCTGTCAGGTCTATTTAAATGGCTATCATGGTGATACCAGGCCAGTTCTTTGCGAGTTTGACTGTGGAAGCAGCAGTTCTTGGGCGGGATTTTTTGGTCAAATTCACCCAGGTTTCATCAGCATGCGGGCTCTACAAAGTTGCTTCCAAAAGCTTATACAGCATGTTAATGGTGTCAAAATTCAATCCCAATAGTTGCTGATTGAAGTCCCATCGTTACCTTTAATTCTGTCATTTCTCGTTAGGAATGAAATTTCACATAGAAACGCTGCATTTTCTCGAAATACCCCACACACGACGGGTTTCTTCCAGTAATCTCTCTCTTGCATGGGCCAAAAATGTCTATTTCAAATGGACCCCAAGAGGGTGTTACTACGAGCTACACATATCTCTATATGTCATACAGAAATGATATGTGTATATATATATATATTATATATATATGGTCCCGTGATCTGGCCCTCCACCCCCCCCTGCCATGGGGTGGGTACCCCCTCATCCCCCACCACACTAAACACTACGACCCTGACCTCCCCCTGCCCTGCCTGGTACTAATCAGAACCTTGCCGTGTGATCCTCATGATACTTGCGCTATATAAGATACCTAGCTACCAAATACTGTACTATTTTACATATTGCAAACATCATTTATTGCATGCCTATATACAACCTATAAATCTCTACTACTAGCGTACCTATATACATAGCTTATATACAACCTATATGTTGCTCACCTCGTACTTATAAGACGTATTATATTGTATATATTTATAAATAACATGTTACCCATTGCATGCCTACAGACAACCTACATATTGATAGTAACGTGCCTATATAATACCACTGTACTTAATTATATAGTTAAATACATAAAATGTACCGTATACAACCTAATACACACCCAGTACATACCTAATCTATAACCCATTTGATGCCTACATACCTTTTTTTCCCTCTATACAACCTGTATATAACCCCCAGTACTATACCATCCCCCCACCACAGCCACGACCAAAACCACAGGGGGGGAGGGGGTTGTCGCAGGGTGCATACAACAACATGTAGACATGTGCCTTTTGTTGATCAATAACATATTGTGTAACTGGTGTACCTGGGCAAAGTAAATATCCAGTAAACCAGTTGGGCCTGGATTACCGGGTAAATTAAATATAGTATCAACATGAACATGATCAATCACTGGTTTAATAAATCTTCAATTTAATTGTTGACAGAAGTTATAGGTTTACCATGGTTTACCATGGTTTAACCATCATTAAACATTTATATAACCTCCAATAAACCATCCCATTGGGCCATCAACTCCAACTGATCCAACGGATCGATCGCGGGGATTTTCAGATACAAAAGCCAACCACAAAAACGGAAACGCCATGAGACCTTGTGGCCTACGTTACCAACCCATTTTTTAGACAGACCCAATCATATATATATATATAATCATATATATATAATATATATATAATATATATATATATATGTATCATATATATATATATGTATCATATATATATATATGTATCATATATTGTTACCAAGTTGTAAAAAATCTAAAAAATATCCGATTATAACCTTTGAACATGATGAACAGCTAAATCCCGAAAACAAACACATGATCCCCATGAAATCACCGATGAAAAACCGGTGGGTTCCTCGCCAGTTGCATGTTCTTCGCCGGGCGCCCCAAGAAGCGCGCCAGCGCCTTGTGCAAAGCCACTCGGCAGGCGTGGAGAACCAGGAAAATTCCATGGAAATTAGCCCATGGAAATGCACACATTGAAAATCGATGCAGTTTACTTTCAAATTACGCATGCTTTTGCGATTGCCAGAGCGACTCAGGATTTGTAGACAAGCTGGGATTCTGGTTAACCACCAAACATAACTGGACGGACCGTTCCCGATGTTTGGCCAGGCGATGCTGGCGGGGATCAAGGTCCGGCTGGGATCACCAGCTACGATGAAACTGTTGGGTGTTACACATATCTGGTTGGTGGTTAAGAACATTTCTTATTTTTCCATATATTGGGAATGTCATAACCCCAACTGACGAACTCATATTTTTCAGAGCGCTATGTATACCACTAACCAGAATATGTTAGTCTATTGGCATGTCTACACCTGGCCTGGATCTTACCATATGTTAGCTTTGTTTTGTGAAAAAGGGCTGATTTCAGACACCCTGAGATGTCCCTGATATATCCTGCTGCGATATTATTTTGAACAAAGGTTGGTGATAAGAAATGTCAGAATACATAGAACAGATATGTTTCACTATGCTTCTAAAGTAGGATTCTACTGGAGTCATGGTATCCCAAGCTCGCACCAGAAAATGTGTGTCAAGAGGATGTGGTTTGTCTGAACAGAGGGCGCCCCGTTCCATCCAGTGGTAAATGATAAGAGGCTACTAAATTTGACACTTTGAGGGTACAATCCCAATAAATGACCCCATGTTCAGACACACCCAACGCATAATAAATAGTTGGAACAGTTGCGATCTCCATCCATACCCATTAGTTAACGCATCATAAATAGTTGATTAGTTGGAACAGCTACAAACTCCATCCATACCCATTAGTCATATAATATATTGTATCCCCATTCCATCCAAGTTATATCCCTGGATTGATGTTTGGTTTCCATGAAAAAAACACGTTCCGAACTTCACCAGGTTTGCGGCCCTGATGTGGACTTCAGGGAGGTTGGCCGCTTTGGCTCACGTTGTTTTTTCCGCTGGTTATGGATGTTCCCCACAGTCATTTGGTGTCATAGCTACCCTCTGGTAAACGTTTAATTACATAACTATGGAAAATCACCATGTTTCACGGGAAAATCAACTGTAAATGGCAATTTTCAATAGCTACCTCCCATTTTTGTTTGCCTGAACTTTGATCAGCTTCGGCACTGGTCTGGAGTCATTGGGCGAAAGAGGCGGGAGGGACTGGGGAAACCTCGAAATCGGCAACGCGGCCGCAGCTGAGGCAAGGCCATCACCCGATCAGCCACTGAGGTGGGAGCTGGATGACCTGCGGGATGCAACCTCAATTGCAACAGGATTACGAGAAGATTGCAGCAACAGGATTTAGGGCCTCAAAGTGCCCAGACAAATGTGATAATTATAAATATATATATATACAGTATATATATATATATATTCATATGTGTTCATATTGTTTCCAGATGTTTCCAGCACTTTCATTAATTTCTATAGCTACTTTGAGAGTCAATGGATCACAGATTGGCAGGCGGGCTACACTGTCCACCCCACCTTAGAAGGTGCGAGCTGTTGTGGGAAGACAACATTGTCATTCTTTGTGGAGCTAAGAGCAAAACATGAAAACATGCCATGTTTTAGGGAAAAACAATGGAAACCATGATCTTTGAAAAAGGCTCGAACATGAAGAGCCGCTTGAAAATTCCAAAATCTGGGTTTCAGATTAAGCATAGGCCTAGGCCCATTGTGTTTGATTGCGGGGTGCAGGCAAGTAGCCGGGTGGTTGTTTGGACTCAGGAGGATCGCTTTACCGTGTTTGACCTCAAACAGGATGGTATTGGTCAGCAGGATCAAGATCTTCAATTCTTGTGTGTGTGTGCGTATCCAGGAATCTGATAGCGACTACTGAGTTTCTATGAAAAAAACTGGACAGTATCTACACGATTGCTCCTAGTATGCGGTATATTTGCATGCTTTATTAAATAACTGCCAGTCATCTCACCACATCACATAGGTGAAGGTGTTGTGACTCGGATTTGAAGTTCCATTGTACAAAGTCAAGACCATCGTTTTGATGCTGCATTGCTGATGTTGGTCCTACTCTCCTGTACATCATCTAGCCTAGCAATATATCAGTATATGATACCATGTGTCTATAATGCCGATTTTTTTTAAGCAGCAAATGGGCACGTCATGGTTTAGTTTCATAGCTAGGTTTGATGTGCAGGATTTAAATTTAATTGCTCTGTTTGCTGCTTTTCAACCATACTTTTTGGGGTAGTAATTTGTCCTTTGCTGCTTGATTGTTTGCTGCTTTAAGGTAATCTTCCTTCAGGATAGTCCAACCTATTAGTAACAGGTAATTAAATGTAATTACTTCCCATACGGAAAGGGGAAAGTATACAGTAGGTAATTTTACCATTTCATGTTCTTTAACAACTTAAAAGTTAATCTTTAAAATGTATATTTTTGTTCATTTGTTCCATCGCCTAGGCCCGCCACGTACCTCGAAAAATGTAATATCCCCATTATGACTTGAGACTTTTACCAGTTTTCATGGGTAGTTGGAGGGTCTGAGTATATCCTTCCTTTATTTAGCATTTCTCAACCTGGCTTTGGGATGCGACGCATTTGGTGTCAGGGCATGGCATTGGGAGCTACTTCCACGGCCGACCATCGATCCTGCCATACGTGCGCGGCTTGGGGCACTTCTGATGCACAGATATGGGGGTTCTTAAAATGGTGGATCCCCAAGTCACCATCGGTTTCCATACTAAAATGGCCTAATTTTGGATGGTATAATCTAGGATACAGTAAGTGGTGAAATGCCAGGTATAAGATCAGCTTCCTTTAGGTTCGCAAATCCATACAAATCCCAAAAGGCGTGCCTAGTCGGAGTATATGTTCGGGATATCATTGCTGTTGGGGTGTATCTCGGGTAAAGAGCTGAGGCATATTTCATATTTCCATCATCCAATGCACCTGATGTGTGGTATTCTGGTAATCTAGTGTAGCATTGGGTCTGCAAGGTAAAAAACAATCACTAGAAACTAGAAACGATAAATGTTCAGCGTATGAGTGACATACAGCTGTACCAGCTGTACGAAAGCTGGACAGAAGCACCCCAACTGCGAATATGACCCATCAGGAACTATTGTAGCTGGGGCGATTCTGAAATTGGTTTGATTTGCCCTATATCCGTTGTAATGTTGCTAAAGCAATTGTCTTGTTTTTAACCAGGTGGTATGTATTGTGGCATATATGTATAGGATTTAAAATATTTAAAATCTGACAAATGTCTAATTGCGTATTTCTTTCCACAGAAATTGAGGTTGTTCAGATAGGCGTGTTCATGGCAAGTAGCCGCGTAGCCTTCCTTTTCCCTTCTATGAAGTTGGATTCTTCCCTAGCGAAAGCATGGTTGGTGGTTTGGAATATGTTTTATTTTCCATAAGATATGGGATGTCATCCTTCGCATTGACGAACTCATATTTTTCAAGATGGTTAAAACCACCAACCAGTGTGTATATATATATGCATAATATGTATATATCTACATAAATTTAATATATATACATAAGTAATAAGTATATGGGTAACCGACAAAATTAGCGGAAGACTAGAGTAGTGAGGAGTGGACATGAGATGTTCAAATTTGTGCGACAACATTTACAACCGATAGGGGAACACCGACTTGCTGATATCATATTTTTGCACATAGCATGGAAGTACAAACCTTCAGAACTGATAGGGGGACGACCCACTTTGGCCATGTCCATTGCGGGCGGCAAGTAAAGTTGTTCGCCACTCATATATGTATCTATACATGTTTACATATATATATATATATGTATATAAATGTATACACGTACATGTTTATGCACAATGATTGGGTTGTCATTCGCGGGCCCTCAGGTGAATGACGTTGAGCAAGGATTGATGAAGCCAGGCATGACGCTAGGGCGCCTCAGAAATGATGCGACTGTGGAAAAGCCAGCAGTAAATGTGGTTTTACCGGCAACAATTGGGGATATGTATTGATATATATATATATCCTTTTTAAATAAATATATATTTATATATACAGAAATGTAAATAGATAGATAGATAGACAGATAGATAGATAGATAGATAGATAGATAAATAGATAGATAAATAGATAGATAAATAAATACATAGATAAATAGATAGATAGATAGATAAATAGATAGATCGATAGATAGATAGAATGACCGAATAGATAGATTAGGATAGGATAGGATAGGATAGAATGATAGATAGATAGATAGATAGATTGATAGATTGATAGATTGATAGATTGATAGATTGATTAGATAGATAGATTAGATATATAGATGATACAGATAGATTAGATAGATAGATTAGATAGATAGATTAGATAGATATATTAAATAGATAGACTAGATAGATAGACTAGATAGATAGATTAAATATATAGATCCGATAGATAGATTAGACAGATAGATTAGATAGACATATAGATAGATTGGATAGATAGATAGATAGATAGATCGATAGATAGATAGATAGATTACACATATAGATAGATTAGTTAGTTACTTGGTTGGTTAGTTAGTTAGATAGATAGACAGACAGACAGATAGATAGATAGATAGATATATCTAAATTTATAATATATCAATAGATGTAAAGTGATATATATATATATATTTAAATAAATAAATAAATATATATATATAGTTGTCAGTATATGTATAATTATATACATATCCAACTCCAACGTTTGTAAATGAACATGTGAGATACCAATGGGTTGTACGATGGCATAAGTATACATATATATATATATATGAGGCTTTTCCAGCAAGTATCCTCGGGATGTAAATGTAATGGTATATAGTATATATATATATAGAGTATATAGTATACATATATATATATTATATCATATTTACAATGTACCCTTTCCCCTAAGATTTAACACTCCCCAGACACCATGGTTTGGTAGGTGATTTACACGTATTTGGGAGCATTTGGGGGATGATTATTATTAGTGGAATGCGAATGCTGGAGGTTTGCTGGGATTAAATAGAGATGTGATTATCAGGAAAATTGATTTTGCCAGCAATTCATACTGGTTTACACGCAATATAATATATGCGGGGATAAATCCAACAGAAACTGGTGATTTCAATGCAACACAATGTGGCAAACCCTTGCCCCACTCACCCAGTTTTACCAGGGGTACGGCAACGACAGACGAGGATTCATCTCAGGATTATTGTGAAGGAACTGAAAGCTATGGAGCCCATGGTAACCCTGAAAGTGACCACCTGCCAAGTTTTGATGTGAAAGCTGGTTTTAAAGCTTTGTTCGCTTGAAAAAGGAGCATATCTCAAAGTTGGATCGGATATTTTGCATACTTTATGTAAAGATCGTGCGGAAAAAGGACACTCCAAAGGTGTGCATCACGTTGTTTGACCCACATCACGCATCTGGCACCACCGTGGTGCCCAGGTTCACAGTGGAGCCCGTGTTGGTGGAAAGCCCTGATCGCAGCTGCGAAGTGGACTCCGAGGATCTCTGGTGCTCCCGGCTGACTTCGACGCCGCGAGGGACGATTGAAGATTGGGGCCTCCAATGGCTGAGCTGTTGAGGTTGGTGAATTATGTTCTCTTTTTTTCCCAGATCGATGATTTGGCGGACCCTACATGATGCTTATTTGATTGTATTTTTTGGAGGTCCGGAGTATTGCAGGTGTTTCAAATCAAGTGGCTTAGTTGCGGTGTTTTGCACTGGCAGTCAGGTTTGAGAATATTGTCATGTATTATGTATTGATATCCACCATCTTCAGTGACTAAAAATCCTCGTTACATCCTTGCGATATCCTCGTCGCCCTGCGGCTCAAAAAAACAAAGAACAGGCTCGATCCAACGAAGATCACCTAAATCCGGGGTGCCCTCAAATCATCCATTTTCTTTAAGATTTTCCATTAACCATCCAGCTATTGGGCTACCCCCATGACAAAAGGAAACCCCCGAAATCTCATTGTTGGTTTTAAAGATGTGTCACCTGCAGTGGCTGGGAGCGGTTGGGCGCTTTGGGTATCCATATTCCGTGATATTACCTATGAAATGGGGAGCCAGTTGGAGCTACGAATGGAGTTTCCCAACCACATGATCGTTGATTTTCCACCATTCCAATCTGGAATGATCAAAATTGACATCCACAGGTTCTTTGGGGACCAGCAGTGGACTGAATGGATATTCTATCATTTTAGTCCACATTTTGTGATGATCGAGTTAGAGGCAATGGTGTCTCAAATCCGTCAGTAGAATTGGATAGAGGAACGACCTGGTTGGGAGGCCATGAGCAGGTAAGATTCAGTGTGTCAGGCTGGTGGTTTCGAATCCTTTGTCCCGTCCATAGATGATCCAAATAAACGTGACTCCAAGCCACCAACAAGAGGTATAACATGGTATAACTGGACCACAAAACTATAGTTTTGTTCGCTTCGTGCTCGCTGTTCTGCCATGGCCGTGGTACCCGTAGTACCTGCAACGGGAGTGGATGACAAGGAGGTCATTGAGATTTACAAGGCGGGTTTCACGGGTTTAACGGAAAATGATGCTTGAGGATGCTGTAGAATCATCTCATGTTTTTGATGTGGGAATCATTGTAAGTTGCCTAGATGGAAGGGCAAGGACATCTCTATGTCCTAAACATCACCTTGCAGAGCATGACCGAGCCATTCATGGTGTGGTGGTCACTGGTCAGGTCGACTGTTATGTATGGGGACGGGAGGTAGTTCCAGGTTGGGGCTCTTGACTTGAAGCTCGGAATGTTTACAATTTGTTCTTGTTGTGATTATTTTTCTTTACTGTATATATATATATATATAAACATTTATTCATGTTTATTTATTCTGTCTTATTTACTTCCTTCCTGTCTCTTGAGGACCTGCAATTTACTTGTCATGATGTCCATGGAGATCCGGCCACAAATCCCCCACTTGGATTGAGAGGGGATGTACCTTCCACATCCTTAAACCATCACCCTTTGTGATCCACAAAAACCTGTGGTACCCTCTGGTAAACGTTTACATAACCATGGAAAACCACCATTTTTTTTAGGTAAATCAACTATAAATGGGCACTTTTCAATAGCTATGTTAGTTTACCAGAGGGAGTCCTTCAGATGTTCGTAGGCTGCCGGCTTTGGCCCTTCCGAATTGCAAGCCTTGGGTGTCTTGGACTGCCAGGATTGGCGTGCGACGTGCTGGGTGTAAAATGACCATGTGTTAAAAAACAATAACACCAACTCGTGTTCAAACTTTACTAGAATGTTGATTGAATGTTGCAAAACATAACCAAGTATAGCAACTATACCAAGTTCCATCCATTTCTAATGTGTAAATTGAGGTTTATAGCTGCCCTCCAGTGTTTCGCAACCTGGATTTCCGTTGAGGATTTCCCCTGAGAACCCTGCGCCATGCCGGATTCACGCCTCAGGAGGCGGGCCGGACAGTTGGAAGGTGGAAAGACGTGGAGGAAACATCAATCCTGTTGGAATGATCATATATGTGTATGTAATATGTTGCAACATGTACATATATATATATATACACACTATATATTATGTATACTTTAAATATAACCAATCAATATATATATATATATATTTCCAATATATATATATAATTATAAGTATATTATATATATATATATTCCTATATATATATTTCCAATATGTATATATATATATATATATTATATCCAATATATATATATATTCAATATATATATACACATATTATGTATATATATATATATTCCAATATATATATATATATACATATGATGCATAATAACCATATGATGCATAATAACCTATCCACCTATCCCATTTCCTTCCCAATTTAGGCTTTTTTGTTGTCTTTGATGACATCGCTGGTTGGAGGGTCCACACGGTATTTGACGACGGCTTTGCCAACGCAGTAAGTGGCTGACAACATGGAACAACCATCTTACTGCATTCTTGATTATATACCAATGATTATCACCAGTATATACAATCTTTATAGCAACTTACCAGAATATTGATAATCACCCAGTGATTTTTTTTGATTATCATCACAAGATCACCATTTAGCATCATTTAGAGATCCCATATTCGCTGGTATGGCTGCATCCACATGATTTCCCATATGTTTGATCACCAATATATAATTGTATTGATAGCTATGAATTGTATCAACCATGCAATTTCTGATGTTTATTCAATGATATCCCATTGGGGATTTCTGGTTATTGGGAATATAGTTGCGGATTATTGGCTATATGATTAGTCGTCCGATAGATTGAGTTGAAACATAGGTGTGATTTCCTATATCACCATGATATCGTCCCATTATTTAGGGTATGTATCCCATCAATATTGCCGATTAAAAACTCCACATGTTGGTTCTATATTCATGTCATTGCTGAGATTAGTGTCACATGTGTCCCGTGATTTGAGTCAATTCCCTCTTGTTGTTGGTGAATTCATGTAACAAATCCCAACTTAAACCTTCAAGTTTTTGCATCATGGGAAAATATATGACAATATAATATTCTAAGCTAGCTATATAGCTGTGTATATATATATATACAGAAACATATATATATATATACACGTGGAATGTCACCTTTTTAATCCACACTTACTTTGCTTTTCGTTGTTTGGTTACATTCATTTTGTTTCTTGGTGAAATCGGGCTAAGTCCCATTCTTCATGATTTATTCGTGTCAACTCCTCACTTGCTTGTACCTTGCTATCCATGTGTTTGATGTTTATAATTTGTATTGTCCATTAGTCATTGCTGATGATTGTCCCATTATTTCCCATGACTTGGGGGGTGCAGTTCCAGTTGTAAGTGGGTATATAACCAGAGTATCATAGTTTTGGGGGTGGTATCCCAACTTGTGGTGCTTATTACCATAGTCATATCCACAACCTCAACTGCACCCCAAAGTAGTAGTCATTTCAATGGTTTGTTCCAGATAAAATGGAACTATTGCGCCCTAGAACGCATTTTTTTTCTGGGGATAGTCCCTTACATAGTCATAGAAAGTGGCCTTATAGTTTTAATGGTAGGTACGTCCGATTTAGGTCCATAATATGGCCATGGGTGAGTAATATTAGGGCTTTATTAACGCCACACCAACTATAACACTAAATTAACATGTTGTAACCGCAGTAATTATGCACCATTATATTAGTAGTACTGTAGCTGGGACGACACTAACCCACAGTTATAGCAAATAGTTATCCCATTTAGTGGTATTTTCCATCATATTATATCTATATATATATATATTGTTATAGAATAAACATAACACCGAGTATGGGAGAACACCCTCATATTCTATGGGTTTCCCATATGATTATTGCAATATTTTTCCCGAAGAGTGATTCACAAATATTGAAACACTATGAGTTGTGGGACATCAACAAAAACCTCATAGGGACCTCCCAAGGGGCGCGTCACCGTAGATACAGCCTTTGGGCGATGCCCATGCCTTAGCCACCGCCGGTTTCACTGCCCTGGAACTGCACAAGCTGGGATTCAGCCGCTCGAAATGGTGGCCTTCTTGGATGCTCTTTGTTCAGGCTGTGTGTCCTTAAAAATGGATGGTTCAGATGTGTTTCTTTCGGCAAATAGGATTGTTTTGTATACATGAGGATTGGGATTTGAATGTGCAAATGTGTTTTTTTGGTACGAAAAATTGTGGTGTCACTATGTTTTACTGAATTTGACCAACACTTTCAGTTGCAAAATCCTGGCGAAACAATAATGGTTACCTCTTCCATTATATGTACTCGTATGTTTGCATTTATGAAAGGATTTGCCAAGTGTCATTTATCCACTTGGCTATTCAGACTGACAATTTTGTAGGCACCCCAGTTTGACAGTAGTTTGACCAGTAGCAGTCTTGGTTCGATGATTGTACTGGTTAAAATGGTCGAAGCAGTGAGTGTAGTGGTTTAAATCAAAGCTTCCAGACCACAAATGATGGTGTAGCAAAAACATATTTGGTAATATAACTCAGCAAATATCAATGGGTAGCAAAAAGTAAACAGAGAAACCACGATGACACAATGATGGTGTAGCTTAGCAAATGTCAACTTTTCCCAGACCACAATGATGGTGGAGCAAAACACATACACAGTAACAAACGCGCCAATTGACTCCTCGTCATCCAGTGCACCACTGGAAGGGTTGCCCAAGTGTACATATTTCGACAAGTACTGTCTTTGCTCAAACATGTCCATTGTTTCCGAGTTACAAATACTGGTTCTATCCGTTTGTTGGTGCAAAGCAAATCATTGGCTGATAAGATTCCCTGCAGGTTGATGATGTTTCATCATTTGAAAAAAATCATTTGTTACTTATCAATCTGATCAGCATATTTGCAGATATTGATCGACGCTATTTCTGCAATTGGTTGTTTTTATTTGGTCATTAGGGGGTGAAATTTGGACACTGTAAATCAACTATATAAATGCCACATATAAAAAATATCCTGGCGAACAAACTTGGCTGTGGGCAACACGCCCATTTGACATTACCCTCCTCGCTCCTGTTTTTTTTCCAACTATAATTAGGGTATCTCAGACCATCTTTGCTTGTTCATGCTCCGGTAATCAACATTGCAAGCTGGAAAATGTTTGGTTATAGGTATATCAAGGGTACATCCCTTGAGAATCCCCACGGAAAATCACCATTTTGGTTGGTCAAATCAGCAAAAAAACATCCACGGCTGCACGGCTGCACGGCTGCAGCATCCGTGACCCTAGGTCCAGAGATCTTGCGTCGCGCGGGATTTGAAGCCAAGGACAGAGCTGCAGGGTTTGTTTGTCACCGCACAGTGAACCATGGCCCATACGGTCTCCAGGTGGAATATTTGGTGTTTCTCTATATCTATATCGTATCTATCTATCTATCTATCTATCTATCTATATATTTATCTATCTATCTATCTATCTGTCTATCTATCTATCTATCTGTCTATCTATCTATCTATCTATCTTTCTATCTATCTTTCTATCTATCTATCTATCTATACAAAGATAGATAGATAATGTCAACCTTGGATTTCTAGACTCTGGTTTATTAATGTTCCTGGATTTATAGACTCTGGTTTATTAGTGTTTATTCGCTAGAGGGGCACTCCCCAAAAAGTAATGATTTAGATAGTACCCTCCCCTAATTAAACAGCCTAGGGGTTATTAATCCAGGGTTGACATTAATGTTTCCCCTCGTAAACATGATCGATGATAGCGACACCAAGCCAAACTTCCGGCAAAGAAAGCAACAGTCTGAGCCCTGAGCAACTCTAATGAACTCACTGGGACCTCAGTGGAATCATGGTCAATAAGAGGCATCATCCCCAAATGGCCTTTATTCATGTTTGTGAAATATTATGATTTACCCAGAAGAATGTAATTATTCATTTACCTTTCAAGATGTATATGGGCGTTTCCATAAGTGGGGGATCCCAGAATGGATGGTTTAGAATGGAACATCCAATTAAAATGGATGATTTGGGGGTACCCCCGTTTTAGGAACCACCATATATTTTATGGTTTGATGCCCAAGCCGAGAAAAGACATGGTGTGGTGGCCTGTTCAGCGTCCCTAATCTGATGCCAACTGCGCCTGATATATTGATGATGCGCGTGACGAGCAGGTGCTGCCTATACTATAAAGAAAATTTCACTGAGCACAGCATTGTTTCCACCACTTTTTGCCTCCAGAACCCAGAAACGCCGTCTACTGTAATCCCTCCAAAACAGTTGGAAGACTGGTTGCTGGTGTCACTTGTTCATCTTCCATCTGGTTGAGGATCCTAAAAGACTGGGATATTTTTGGGTCACCCCAGCCATCACGTCCCACAAATCCCACAGGATTTGTGGACACTGGACCTATCCTTGAGGCAGCTGCGAGATTTGGGATGTTGCTAGGCTACGCACTTGGAGCAGCTGATGGCTGAGAAGAATCTGATGTGTGAGAGATGAGGCATTGGAGATAATATCAGATAATATTACATAATTATGAATTATAAATAATTAATCAATACACCTATCCTCCGATAATCAAACGTGGCTGGCTGGGGAATCCCCTATCAATGGAAGTTGTTTTTTTTGAGAAAATCATCTATACATGATGGATGTTCCAGCACGCCGTGTTTGATTAGAGGAGGGTATAGTAGATGATCCTGAATAGAAACCCACAATGAAATGATTTGATAGAAGGTTTATGCTCTCGAATCGGCTGTGGCCACCTGGTCCCAATTTTCTGGAGCAACCTCACTACGACATCAGGCAGATCAGTTTCACGGAAAACATCCCACAGAGCGTTCCAAAAGTGTTTTGTTTTGGTCAATCTCTTGGATTAAGAATCATGTTTGTCATACCCTCTGGTAAACTAACATAGCTATGGAAAGTCACTATTTTAAATTGGTAAATCCACTATAAATGGCCATGTTCAATAGCTATGTTAGTTTACCAGAGGGTATCTGTAAGCGCTTTAGAAGCTAGTCCCGGGGGGAAGTTTGCGAAACCATGCTGTTCAAATGCACTTTGTCACCCAATCGTTTCGATGCGCTAAAGCTGCGCATCGTGCAGCTTTCTGATGACTCCAATGCATGATTGCCTTGCATGAATTGTGGACATTGTGTAAGTATTGTGTAAGTGCCAGCCACATGAATGGTTTCAAAACGTGTATATACTCTATGTATAAATATTACGTACCACATAATATAGCTGAAGAACATGAACATATATTGATGAACTGAATGCATGGCATGTCCAACGCAGTCCCGTTGCGAAGGCCATTGCCATAGGAGAACCACTCATGACAAGATGACATGAAAGCATTCTTTTCTTTGAGTGTTGGGAGTACCTCAAACAAGAACACACCAAAGTTTGCGATTATATTGGAGGCCTGGAATAGGAATACGGTGAAATCATCTTGGACTTGTATGTTTGACTAATTCCGCTAGTGTCAAAACTTCTACCACTTCCATGCCCTTGGCAGTTTATGCCGACCCCATGATTTAGTTGAGACATGCAACAGTCATTTTTTCTACTCCCAAACCAGCATTATTTTTGCTAAGGTAAAGCATTTGTTGTATCCAGCATGTTTTTGTCTAAGGTCTAGTATTGGTTTTATGATGTTTTATCCTTATTCTTCCGATATTGACAAATTGCATTCAATCTTTTGAGATTCACCAACCCTTATATACTGTAGCCAGTGTATTCGCTCGATGCTTCCTGCCATGGTGTCGATTCGCAGTTCCTGCCAGGGTTTCAAATGGGGAAATCTTGGAACAATGGACAAACAAGGAATGATTATGACATGTTACGCAAGAATGGGTGTACCAACCCAAACCAAACCACATTTTAGTTTATGTGAATATAATTATATATATTATATACATACTATAGATGTAAAATATGATTATAACATATTGATGATGCATCAAACCAAACATTTTCTTTGTTTTGTTTGATGAATTTCACCTTTGACAGCCACGGCACCATCAGACCTCAGGCAGCTTGGCGGAGTTGCGACGAGCGGCCGCCGAGCTGGAAAAACCCTTGATGATGTCAACCTTGAGGCCTTGGACTCGATTAGTCAATAGTGGTTCTTGATCATGACCCTGACTGTGGTAAGTATGAATAAACAAATATCTAAATATATGTGTATATATAATATATACTATATATTAATGTACATATGTATAGGGAGGACTCCCGTGACTCACATAGGTTTTTGTTGTTAAGCTTTGCGCATTGGCTGGAACATTGACATTCTTTGTTCATTATTTGTTTGTACATTAGATGCACGTACCGATGTTTCGGGGCTACACATAGTTTGGTAGGGACATTGTGGGTATACTTGAACAACTAGTAACTAGTTATTCGGTATTACTATATGATAGGATGTCCAACAAATGATTGAATATCATATGATATCGAGATCTCATGGATCTCATATATCTTCAAAAATCTGGGTTTCTCTCATTTATACATTAAACTGGAGTATAACTGGGGTAGCACCATCATGGTATAATAGATTTGTATGTGAGAGTGAGATTGTTACTGAATGTTTTTACAAAAGTGGCAGTGGACGTGTTGCCTAGTTATACCCGTGGTTGAAATTCCATAGATTTACGATTCCTGGGTGAGTTTGTTTTATATATTTATAGCATGTAAAACGTAGTAACTTATTCTCTCCATTGGTGGTTATGTGATTTTGTGATATGTATGTATACATATATATATATATATATATTTGAGAAACAGCCTGTTAATCCGGAGATGATTTGAAGCCAAGTACTGTTCATGAGACAATTAGATGACCAACATATGGAGGATTACAGGGCATGACAATTCTTGGAAGGAAGCGACTGTCCCCGTTCTGCTTGAAGTATGTGCATGGATAGTGTGTGCATGGATGTGAGATGATGGACATGCAACTGGAACATGTCGCTGTTAGGTCGCTACATACATACATACATATGTATATATTGTACATATTATGTGTTTTACATGTGTTGATTTGCCATTGAACAATGCTACAATGTACGAACAGCTAAGTTTGATTTTGAGTCATGATATTATCATATTATTTTGAAGTGACATGATATAAGTATATTTACCATGTTGCGGTACAGTAACATATGGTATAATGTCAGTTAAATTATATGTAATCTAGTTTAGGAGAATACATAATGGTTTAATTGTTTGGTCAATTCGATGTAATATGATATGATGCTTAACTAGTCAATCATCAATCACTACGTTTTTTTAATTCCCTTTGTAACCATATTATCACATTCAGCATTGGGTTTGCCAATCACAACACAACACACACGTTTATCAGCATTCCATACATTTGCACATGTAACATGGCTGTCTTAGAAAGACTTGATATGCCATGACCAGAAACTGAGCATGATCATGAAACATTAAAACATTATCGTGGTATTTGATATTGACAATATCGGTATAATTTTCATGAACAGTTTACATGTTTTACATTTTTTAAACACCCATCAAATAGCTGTGGTTTCGATCCACAGTTAACCTGCATCCACCTGGAGGCAGTTGGGCTTCAGCTTCGCGGCGAGTTGAATTTCATCATCCCAACTGACGAACTCCATCATTTTTTTCAGAGGGGTAGGTCAACCACCAACCAGATGATTCTTGTCCTTGCCTTGTCCTTGCCTTGTTCTTTCAATGGTTTTCCATCATGTTCAATGTTCAATGATGTCCCACGATTGTCCACAATTTCAAAGGTCTTGCTACCAAAAAGTCAGTTATATAGTGTAGTTGACAAGGGGCAAATCAGTAGCATATATCTGGCAGCTATGGGATTGCTTGAATATGATTCAGAATCATGACAATTACGGGATTAGAAGTGGAGCGGTTTTGATTCCATACCTGTGTCACACAAAAGTTGCCATTTGATTTGCCAGTTGCCCAGCTATGAATTTATGTCTTCATTGCCATGTCAACCATGGGGTTCTGGAACTGGGATGAACGCTGACCATGAAGTCCTAAAAGAAGATTCTCCTGAAGGTGTGTTAGTTTCATGTGGCTATTACTACTACGATTATTCTTTGTTTAGTTTTGTAGTTGTGCTAAGATCCCATACTATATGCGGGTTTCCATAAATGGGGGATGCCCAATAGCTGGATGTTTTATAATGGGAAATCCTTTTAACATGGAGGATTTAGGAGTATCCCCAGCTTAGGAAATCTCCATAGAATGGTTAACCCGGTGAAAACCACATTGTTCCGTTGTAAATTCATATATCTGTGTGTCCTTTGAGTCAAACATCATATGTTGAATATTCGCATTGCTCCTTCTTCCTCTGGTCATGCCTAGGTATTGGTTGCATTGCATGTATGTGGGTCAGAACCCTAATGCCACTTAATAGCCTTTTTCCCATATGGGAAGCTGCAGAAACGATGAATTTATGAGTTGGTATATGGGATAGTTATTTTCCCATCCGATTTTCGAATTTTACCCAGACCTTACCCGAACTCAACTTGAAGTCAACCATGTGTTCCCAAGTAAACATGTTACCCAAATTTGCCAATGTGGTTCCCATCCAACTATGATGGTTGGTAGATTCACTTTGATGTTCAACCATAGACATATTTGAAATGGGATAGTGAATCTAAATGACTATATATAATAATATATACGTATATATATATATATATACGTATAATTATATTATCTGGTTGGTGGTTTGGAACATGACTTTTATCTTCCATATATTGGGAAATTCATCATCCCAACTGACTTTCATATTTTTCAGAGGGGTTGAAACCACCAACCAGTTATAGCTGACCACCATATATAATCATCATATAGTATAGACTCCATACTCCTCAAGTGTTTCCTGGATACTGTACCAACATTGTTTTTGGTGAAACCCAAAGACACGATTCTGGACTCCAGAAAAACAGCCGAAACAAATACCACCCAACTACGTGGATAAACTACGTTGATAAATTATCATGCCTTTACTGCGAAGTAACTGGAATGATGCTTCGAATTGGGGTCAATAACTACCCCCAAAATGGCCGAACTATTCTGATTCATGAACTATTAAGGTTTTTTCAGATTTAGGATTTGTTGGTTATACCCCTATATATTATATCTCGATAAGTCCCCATTAAAATCACATGAGAATCCCAAATTTATTGCATTACAGATGTGAATGGATATAGAATTATCTCATTAAAACCCTCATGATTCTCCCCATGAAAAATCCATAAAAACAACTATGGTCTGTTCCAAATCACAAACACTTTTACATCTATAGATGTGGACTTTATGGGACTTGATTTTTCACCATTTCTGGATAGTTCCAAGGCTACCAGGATATGCGTGATGCGGGCTGCTCCGCTGGCGAGCTGTGGCAGGCCATGGCATGTCTGAAACGGCACATTTAATGGGGAAAAATAGATGAACATATGTTTCTTATTTTAAGTGGGGAATAATGTGGAATATCATGGAATACAAGTATCTAGATGAAGATCATGAATGCTCATGAATGTTTATTGTTTATTGAACCCATCGTTAAATGGTTGGGTTCAAATGTGACTGGACAATCATCCCAAATTGTCGCCGGCAACCTGCAACGTTTAATAAATGAGGTGTCCACAAGCAATGCAAAGGAACTTGACAACACAGAGCCAGATGTATTTGATCAGAACATGGGAATCTTAGACAACTCTGGGATATGTATATATATATGCATATTCAATGAATCTGATTTGAACATGTGGACTCCAGCCGACAATATCCCGCTGCTAGTGCGACCAGCCAGAAACCTACTCGTACGGTGGGGGGCGGCCCCTACTTAGCAAAATTGATTTCTAACTAGGCTAACTAGGAATTACAATAGATATATCTACATATTTAATTAATGGAGGTTAGTAGATATTAGCGGGATCTATAAACCCAGCTTTGCAACCCAAAAGCAGCGAGGGTTCCAAGGTCCCAAGGTTCCATGGTGCCGTTCCAAAAACCGACGCAACTTGTATTAGCCACAGCTTCAGGCAGCGTGCCCCTTGCAGACCTTGAGATTTCTGGGCTTCACTGTGAAGGACCTTCGCACCTCAGGAGTGACAATCCCTGGTAAAAAACGATCTGCTACCACTAAACTTTCATGGCCCTGAGAAAGCACAATCTTTCATCAGCAAAACAAACATATGAATTGTACAGACATCAACGGATCGCTTTCCCTGGAACAAGAGCACTTGTTGCTGATTCTTTCTCGCTGTGGGATTGGAGGCTTTGATTTGCACCAGATCAGAGATGCCGGCTTTGGAAAGATGGAAATGATTTACGTTGCTTTGGCATATTCATTGGCTCGTTTATGGCAGGTAGGCTGATTTCCAAGATGAAGCATGGTATGCTGATGCATGATGCATCATGATGTAGATCTGATCTGCATGAATCTATCTATACATATATATATAATATGATTGTACGTGTATGTAGGTTTGTTTGTTTGCTTACCTGCTTGATTGCTTGTTTGTTTGTTTGTTTGTTTGGTTGTTTGTCTGTCTGTTTGTTTGCTAGTTTGTTTGTTTGTCTATCTCTATTTGGTTCTTGATCTTTGTTTGTATCAATTGTTTTCTTTATTTGGTTGTTTGCATATATATCCAGTTGATTCCAGTTGTCTATCTATTTGCATGTTTACCTCCAAAAATATTTCATGCATCCAAACCTAGTAGAAGCAAATCAATCTACTGTAGTCCAATCGTATCCAATGAATTCCAGTCTAAGTCTATACACTTCGTACGTGACCATTTTGGAGGGTTTCATAGATGGAGAGTTGAGGAAATCGCAGCCCCTTTAGGGTTTTTGTTAAGGTAGAAATCGGTAGAAATAGAATAGATGAACGTACAATGTTATTGGATGTTATATATATATATACACAGTATATACATTCATGTTCACGGAATCAAGAGCATGGTCAATGGGTTGAATGGCGGTGCCAAGTTACTGTTGGAAATCCATTTTTAAGCCTGAGAGAGTCCGCCGATCGGGTTGAACCCCTGGATTCCCGATGGAATCACCTAAAAGGAACGAAAATCGAGATAGAAATTCATCAAAGCCAAATCTAAGTTGGTAAAGTACGAATTTCTTGGGGTTAAACCTGAGGATCTCAGCGTGATGATTCGTTGCCAAGCCTCTCAAGTGCGATCGGTAACATGCTTCGTATATGCATCAGGTCAGTGAATACCACTAGAAGCCATTAGCCTTTGTTTGACGTTGAAGAACTTATACATATTTATCCATTCAGAGTGTAACATTTATTTTTCGTTTGGCGGCCTCGAGGCTGGCTACTCCAAGGATGACGTCCTAGCTGCGTTCAGTAGCTTCGAGAATCCCATGGGATGAGTGTTCGAATTGGATGGTGACCACCATGGTTTTCTGTAGACTTTTCAACCCAATGAGTGGATGCCGCCTTCCCAACAGGGGAAGGCTTTGGTCTCCACACTGGAGTTGTGGAAAAAGTGGACTGAGTCATGTCAGCGCAACTTGGGGTCGATTTGAAGAAATGGGTCTGTATATGGGTTGGTATGAAAATAGGGCTCCCCGAATCCCAATAGTTTCTGTTTTTGTTTTCTCCCAATTCAAGAATGTCATTCTGGGGGGTATACCCAATTTTCAGACACACATTATATATATATATATATTGATATGTATATTATATATATATATATGTCTATATTATTCTCTAGTGATGCTTAATAACTATGTGTTTCTACACATTTATTTCTCAGTTTGTTGTATACCTGGACCATCCTGGACCCTCAAACTACCAGTGAGCCAACATCAACTGCTCATGACATCATTGTCAGGGCAAATTTCAAAAATGTATATCCCCTACTGTTTGGAGAAACCCCAAAATGACTGCACTATTGACAAGCTGAGAAATATCTCTTATCCAGTCTTGGTTTTTGCCACATTGTTCTTAGGGGCTTAATTTTGGCATGTACTGCCGATGATTCCCCATGAATTAATTTAGCCCCCCTACAACTAACATACACTCTGCCAAATATAGGGGATGCCGGAAGACTACTTTCTTCAAAACATGTTTGATAAACATAGGGTCTATGGTCCTTGGCGGATGGCAATCCATTTGATCATATTTGATCCAAATGATATGAAAGTCTTGCATATCATGTCTAGTGTTTTTGTTGCTTTAATTTGCTTAAAATCATCCATTTGGAGGTTACATGAATCCCTATATCAACCAACGCTTGGATATTCTGCTGTTGCTGCGGATGTTTGGCCTCGCGGCCCTGGCCAGGACGTTGTGCACCTCCACCAAAGCCTTGACAGCGCAGTTCGAGCACACCATTCTCATCACCGAGGATGGGCACGAGGCGGGGACTTCCCGCTTCTTCGGCAGCTTTCGAATCAAAACGGATAAGATATGATGGTTTCAATGATTTCAATATAAACAAAAGTGTTCGTTCGTAGGATTTCGACCTTTTTTTCACGATTTATCCATTGAAACACCGTGTTTGAACTCGACAAGAATGGTGCTTTAATCAATTCAACCATTTGTCCCGAGAGCGTCTGAGCGAAGGGTTCTTCTAATAGTAGAGGTTTGCTATACATCTTCATATGTTCACATCTTCATGTGTTCACATCTTCATCACATCTTCATCACTTCTTCTCATCTTCAGATCTTCTCATCTTCATCACATCTTCATCACATCTTCATCACATCTTCATCACATCTTCTCATCTTCACATCTTAACATATTCTCATGTTTACATCATCTCATCTTCTCATCTTCACTGTCTCTCCTTCTCTCTCTCTCTCTCATTCTCTCTCTCTCTCTCTGTCTCTCTCGCTCTCTCTCTCTCTCTCTCTGTCTCTCTCTCTCTCTCTCTCTCTCTTCCCTTGCCCTTTGGCACAGTCTCTCTCCTTCTTTCCTTCTTATTTTCTCTCTTTAGGCGGCGGGCAGTGCTGATGAGGTGCCACAAAGTGGCCACCCTTTCGCACAAAATGAGGTTTAAGTCAAAAAACTGAGATAAATTTGCGCTTTTCAATTGTCCGCGGCAATCCTTTCGCACGAAATGATGTTGGAGTGTCAAAAACTGAAGGTTTTTTGCGAGTTTGGTTGGTCCGGCCGCAACCCTTTCGACGAAACGAGGTTCGAGTGTCAAAAACTGAGGTAAATTTACGATTTTGGAACTTCTGCTGTGCAACATTTTCGCACGAAACAAGGTTCGAGTGTCAAAAACTGAATGTTTTTTGCGAGTTTTCAAAGTTTGTGTGTGTAAAGGCATCTGTGTGTAAAAGCTTCTGTGCGTAAAAGCTTCTCTTTGTAAAAGCTTCTGTGCGTAAAAGCATCTGCGTGTAAAAGCTTCTGTGTGTTCTGTGCAAAAGCTTTTGTGTGTAAAAGCTTCTGGGTGTAAAAGCTTCTGTGTGTCTGTGTGTGTGTAAGAGCTTCTGTGTTTAACAGCTTCTATGTGTAAAAGCGTTTGTGTATAAAAGCGTCTGTGTGTAAAAGCTTCTGTGTGTAGCAGCGTCTGTGTGTAAAAAGCTTCTGTGTGTAAAAAGCTTCTGTGTGTAAAAGCTTTTGTGTGTAAAAGCTTTGGCGTGTAAAAGCTTCTGTGTGTAAAAGCTTCTGTGTGCCTGTATGTGTAAGAGCTTCTGTGTTTAACAGCCTCTGTGTGTAAAAGCGCCTGTGTATGAAAGCGTTTGTGTGTAAAAACTTCTGTGTGTAAAAGCGTCTGTGTGTGTGTAAAAGGTTCTGTGTGTAAAAGCGTTTGTGTGTAAAAGGGTTTGTGTGTAAAAGTGTCTGTGTGTAAAAGTGTCTGTCTGTTTGTAAAAGTGTTTGTGTGCAAAAACGTCTTTGTGTAAAAGTGTCTGTGTGTACAAGCTTCCGTGTGTTGCAGCTTCTGTGTGTAAGAACATCTGTCTGTAAAAGCTTCTGTGTGTAAAAGAGTCTGTGTGTGTGTGTAAAAGGTTCTGTGCGTAAAAGTGTCTGTGTGTAAAAAGCTTCTGTGTGTAAACAGCTTCTGTGTATAAAAGCTGTGTTGTGTAAAGGCTTCTAGCCTATGTGTAAAAGCTTCTGTGCGTCTATGTGTGTACAAGCTTCCGTGTGTTGCAGCTTCTGTGTGTAAAAACATCTGTCTGTAAAAGCTTCTGTGTGTAAAAGAGTCTGTGTGTGTGTAAAAGGTTCTGTGTGTAAAAGTGTCTGTGTGTAAAAAGTTTCTGTGTGTAAAAGCTTCTGTGTGTAAAAGCTTTTGTGTGTAAAAGCGTCTGTGTGCAAAAGCTTCCGTGTGTGTCTGTATGTGCACAAGCTTCTGTGTTTAATTGCTTCTATGTGTAAAAGCGTCTGTGTACAATTAAAAGATATGAAAAGTGTTTGTGTGTAAAAGCGTTTGTGTGTACAAGCTTCTGTGTCTAAAAGATTCTGTGTGTAAAAGTGTTTGTGTGTAAAAAGTTTCTGTGTGTAAAAGTTTCTGTGTGTAAAAGCTTCTGTGTGTAAAAGCTTTTGTGTGTAAAAGCTTCTGTGTGTAAAAGCTTCTGTGTCTAAAAGATTCTGTGTGTAAAAGCTTTTGTGTGTAAAAGCTTTTGTTTGTAAAAGTGTCCGTGTGTAAAAGCTACTGTGTGTCTGTATGTGTAAGAGCTTCTGTGTTTAGCAGTTTCTGTGTGTAAAAGTGTCTGTGTATAAATGCGTTTGTGTGTAAAAGCTTCTGTGTGTAAAAGCGTCTGTGTGTGTAGAAGGTTCTGTGTGTAAAAGCGTTTGTGTGTAAAAGCTTTTGTGTGTAAAAGTGTTTGTGTGTAAAAGTGTCTGTTTGTAAAAGTGTCTGTGTGTAAAAGCGTGTGTGTGTGTGTGTAAAAGCGTCTGTGTGTACAAGCTTCTGTGTGTAAAAGTGTCTGTGTGTAAAAGCGTCTGTGTGTGTAGAAGGTTCTGTGTGTAAAAGCGTTTGTGTGTAAAAGCGTTTGTTTGTAAAAGTGTTTGTGTGTAGAAGTGTTTGTGTGTAAAAGCGTTTGTGTGTAAAAGCGCTTGTGTGTAAAAGTGTCTCTGTGTAAGAGCTTCTGGTTGCAAAAGTGTTTGTGTGTAAAAGCGTCTGTGTGTAAAAGCGTCTGTGTGTAAAAGCGTTTGTGTGTAAAAGTGTCTGTGTGTAAAAGCGTCTGTGTGTAAAAGCTTCTTTGTGTACAAAGCGTTTGCGTGTAAAAAGCTTCTGTGTGTAAAAAGCTTCTTTGTGTAAAAGCTTTTGCGTGTAAAAGCTTCTGTGTGTAAAGCTTTTGTGTGAAAAAGCTTTTGTGTGTAAAAGCTTCTGTGTGTCTGTATGTGTACGAGCTTCTGTGTTTAACAGCTTCTATGTGTAAAAGCGCATGTGTATAAGAGTGTCTATGTGTAAAAGCCTTTTGTGTGTGCAAAGCGTCTGTGTGTAAAAAGCTTCTGTGTGCAAAAAGCTTCTGTGTGTAAAAGCTTCTGTGTGTAAAAGCTTGTGTGCGTAAAAGCTTCTGTGTGTAAAAGTGTTTGTGTTTAAAAGCGTTTGTGTGTAAAAGCGTCTGTGTGTACAAGCTTCTGTGTGTAAACGCGTCTGTGTGTGTGTGTCTGAAAGCGTTCGTGTGTAAAAGCTTCTGTGTGTAAAAGCGTCTGTGTGTAAAAGTGTCCGTGTGTAAAAGCTTCTGTGTGTAAAAGCTTTTGTGTGTAAAAACGTCTGAGTCTAAAAGCGTCTGTGTGTAGAATCATCTGTGTGTGTAAAAGTGTCTGTGTGTAAAAGTGTCTGTGTGTAAAAGTGTCTGTGTGCAAAAGTTCTGTGTGTAAAAAGGACCGTGTGTAAAAGTCTGTGTGTAAAAGCTTCTGTGTGCAAGAGCGTGTGTGTGTAAGAGCGTCTGTGTGTAAGAGCTTCTGTGTGTAAAAGTTTTTGTGTGTAAAAACATCTTGTGTAAAAGCTTCTGCGTGCAAAAGTGTCTGCGTGTAAAAGATGTAAAAGTGTCTGTGTGTAAAAGCTTTTGTGTGTAAAAGCGTCTGTGTGTAAAATATTCTGTGTGTAAAAGTGTCTGTCTGTAAAAGCATTTGTGTGTAAAAGCGTCTGTTTGTAAAAGGGTCTGTGTGTAAAAGCGTCTGTGTGTAAAAGCTTCTGTGTGTAAAAGGTCCTGTGTGTAACAGGTTCTGTGTGTAAAAGCATCTTTGTGCAAAAGCTTCTGTGTGCAAAAGCTTCTGTGTGTAAATGCTTCTGTGTGTAAAAGTGTCTATGTGTAAAAAGGTTCTGTGTGTACAAGCTTCTTTTGTAAAAGCGTCTGTGTGTAAAAGCGTCTGTGTGTAAAAGCTTCTGTGTGTAAAAGCATTTGTGTGTAAAAGGTTTTTTGTGTAAAAGCGTCTGTGTGTGTCTGAAAGCGTCCGTGTGTAAAAGCGTCTGTGTGTAAAAGCTTCTGTGTGTAGGAGCGTCTGTGTGTAAAAGTGTCTGTGTGTAAAAGCTTTTTGTATAAAAGCTTCTGCGTGCAAAAGTGTCTGTGTGTAAAAGCGTCTGTGTGTAAAAGCGTCTGTGTGTAAAAGCGTCTGTGTGTGTTGTGTGTGTAAAAGCTTCTGTGCGTAAAAGCGTCTGTGTGTGTAAAAGGTTCTGTGTGTAAAAGTGTCTGTGTGTGTAAAAGCGTCTGTGTGTAAAAAGCGTCTGTGTGTGAAAAAGCATATGTGTGTGTAAAAGATTCTGTCTGTAAAAGCGTTTGTGTGTGTGTGTGTCTGAAAGCCTCCGTATGTAAAAGTGTCTGTGTGTAAAAGTGTCTGTGTGTAAAAGCGTCTGTGTGTAAAAGCTTCCATGTGTTGCAGCTTCTGTGTGTAAAAACATCTGTCTGTAAGAGCTTCTGTGTGTAAAAGGGTGTGTGTGTGTAAAAGGTTCTGTGTGTAAAAGTGTCTGTGTGTGTAAAAGCGTCTGTGTGTAAAAGCGTTTTGTGTGTGTAAAAGCATTTGTGTGTGTAAAAGGTTCTTTGTGTAAAAGCGTCTGTGTGTGTCTGAAGCGTCCGTGTGTAAAAGCGTCTGTGTGTAAAAGTGTCTGTGTGTAAAAGCGTCTGTGTGGAAAAGCTTCTGTGTGGAAAAGCTTCTGTGTGTAAAAGCGTCTGTGTGTAAAAGCGTCTGTCTGTAATAGCGTCTGTGTGCACAAGCTTTGCGAAGGACGAAGGATACGATGCAAACTTTTTTCTTGTAATATATGGTCTTGATACTATTCTTCTTGTCTGCCTAAAATACATGTTTGTTTTCTTAAATATATTCTCTTGTAATATATTGTCTTGATACTAACAACAGAAGACCTTGCTCCTCTACGCTCTCGGGCCATCCGTCGTCTAGTTTTTGCTTTAACGAAACAAGCATGGTGATTTCTCAGATTAATTGGGGTTGGTTGAAAAGAACAAGTCCATAAAAGACGTTGCTGTTTTTACATATATATATATTACATGCTTTTCGTATATATATATATATACTAGCAATACTATATATAAAGCTTTCTGTAAACAATACAAATTACATACACCAAGGCTCGGAAAGATGAACACATAGGTGTGGATGACCAATATCTATGAGACCCCGTGGACCCGTGGATGGGTGGATGAACATCCACAAGCACCACATCTATTTGGTGTGAAGCGCAGGGTACCCGATTTTTGACCCATACCCAGGTCAGTCTCTGATTTTTGATATCTGGTTGGCCTGTGGGTCTGTCGTCCTGTGCCCCTAGACCCTCCACTTGTAGCCATTTGGATATATACAGGTAACCAGCTCTGAGTCTGTGAAGGGTATATGTGTTTTTTTGGAGGGGGGATTAGTTCTTTATATTTCTTTAGTGGATTAGTTCTTGATATTTTACTGACTTATCCACATATATATATATATAATAGAATTAGCTTTTAGCAGCGGTTGACGCAACCGATTAGTTTGTTTATTTCGGATTTCTGTGCTGCAGGTACTAATGCTTGGCACAACTAGGGCTATTCATCATATTAGTTTAGAATTTGCTTTGTTAGGACTTCGCTTTGTCTGGGCATGAAGTCAATCGAAAGCCTTTATAAATCTCGATGTGTTACTTGAATGGATCAGACATGTTGCCTCCACGGAACGATATCCATATATATATATAGGTGTTCCCTTTCGGTCCAGAGACAAGATGGGAATTTCTCACAGATTCGGTTTTCAGGGTCACAATTCTTGGGGACACACCCATGACAATGAACCCTCAATACTCTCATTAGATGTTGACGACTTGCAAACTACAAGTTCTTTATCAAGTGAGACAGTGGAATCAGTTCCTAACACTTGATTTCCGGCTTGTTCACTGACTTCTGGACAGTGTTGACCACCAATCCAAGACCCTCCAAGTATCCATGTTGAAATGCTTCAAATTGGTAAAAATATGTAAAAGTCTTGAAATCTTCGATATGTCACGATATTTACCCAGTCTATCAAGGCATCTTCGAGGGTCAAGTTCGTCCTTCCATTCGGGCCATGATCCGCAAAGGTTCTCACGGGGCCTTGCATCGATTACCGGGGCATGAACGGTGAGGTGTGATGGGATGGCCGGGCTCACCATCCTGGAGCGTCTCTGGGACCCAACACTTAGTTTATCATAATTGGAATGTGTGTGATCTATATATCGATTGATCCATCTATATAACGTTTTTGTTTTTGAATTTCTATCTATCGATCTATCCATCTATGGTTTGTTTCTCTATCATGTTCTATCTATCTACTGATCTATGTGTTTTTTTCGTTTTATCTTTCTATATTTCTTTCTGTCTTCCTTTATTTCTATCTTTATATTGTCATTTCTTTCTTTCTTTCTTTCTTTCTATTTTTCTTTATTTCTATCTGTCTTTCTACCTTTCTTTATTTCTATGGTTCTTTCTATATTTCTCTGTTTCTTTCTGTCTATAGTTCTTTCTTTCTATCATTCTATCAGTCGTTCTATCTTCCTATATTTCTTTTTTTTCTATCTGTTTATCCTTCTCTTTTTCTTTCTTTAGTTCACTATTTCTTTTAATGTTTTCTATTTCTATTGTTCTTTCTATGTTTTGTTTTAAGTTCTATATTTATACGTTTTCTGCTTCTATATTTATATATTGTTTTTTATCTTTCTCTATTCTTTCCTTCTATCTTTCTATATTTATTGATTTCTATCTTTGTTTCTACCTTTCTTTATTTCTATTGTTCTTTCTTTCTTTCTTTATTTCTTTCTTTCTTTCTTTCGTTCTTTCTTTCTTTCTTTCTTTATTTCTATTGGTCCATCGTTCTTTCTTTCTATTGTTCTGTCTTTCTATCTTTCTTTTTTTCTATATTTCCATCGTTCTTTCTTTCTATTGTTCTATTTTCTATCTTTTATTTCTATATTTCCATCGTTCTTTCTTTCTATTGTTCTATCTTTCTATCTTTCTTTATTTCTATCGGCCTATCTTTATTTATTTCTCTCTTTCTTTCTACCTTTCTTTATATATGGGTTCTTTCTACCTTTCTTTTGTTTATTTCTATCTTTCTTTATTTACTTCTATCTTCCTTTCTACCTATATATCTTTCTTTCTATCTTTATTTATTTCTCTTTCTTTTTTTTTTTCATTAGTCTTATCTTTCTATATTTCTTTCTATTATTCTATTGTTTTTCTTTCTTTGTTTCTATCTTTCTTTATTTCCATCTTTCTCTCTACCTTCCTTTATGTCTATATGTCTTATGTTTTTCTTTCTATCTTTCTTTCTATATTTCCTTCTTTCTTTCTCTCTTTCTATCTTTCGTCATTTCTACCTTTCTTTTATCTTGCTTTCTTTATATATTTATTTTTTATCTTTCTTTTGTTTTCTTTATTTCTAATGTTCTTTCTATTGTTCTCTTTTTCTTTCTATATTTCTACATTGTTCATTTCTATCTTTGTTTTTTCAATTTTCTTTTTTCCTATATGCATTTATTTCTTTATTTTCTGTTTCTTTCTTTATTTTTTTGTTTTTTTGATATATGTTTTTTTTTTTCTTTCTATATCTTTCTTTATCTATTGGTATTTCTATGTGTCTCCCTTTCTATCGTCTATCTTTCTTTTTTCTTTTGTATTTCTACATTTCTTGATTTCTATATTTATTTCTTTCTTTGGATCTTCATATATTTCTTTATTTTTTTCTTTCTATCTGTTTTTTCTTTCTAGTCTTGTTCTTAATCTATCTATCCCATTTGCTTTCTTTATTTCTTTCTGCTGTCTTTTGTTGTTTTTTTTTGCTCTTTATGTTTATCTGTTTTGATCTATTTTTATCTATTTTCGTGTTCGTTCTTTCTATCCTTATTCCTATTTTTGTTCTATCTTTCTACATGCCTCTTTATCTATTTATCTTGCTGTTTGTCTTTCTGTCTTTTGCCTTTTTGTCTTTCTATATTTTTTCTTGATCTATCTTTCTATTTATCTACCAATCTATCTGTTTTTATGACTGTTTTCTTTTGGTATATGGTTCTGCCTATCTTGCTATATCATGTTTTCTATCTTTTTAAGTGCATTTCTATTTTTTCTTTCTTCCGCTTTTATCTTTATCTATCTACCTACCTACCTACCTACCTACCTATCTATCTCTATCTCTATCTCTATCACTATCTCTATCTATCTATCCATCTATCTATCTTTCTATCTGTCTATCTATCTATCTGTCTATCTACCTATCTATCTTTTTTTTTATCTATCTATCTATCTTTCTATGTATCTATCTATCTATCTATCTTTCTATCTATCTATCTATCTATATATCTATCTATCTATCTATCTATCTATCCATCTATCTATCTATCGATCTATCGATCTATCCATCTATCCATCTATCCATCTATCCATCTACCCATCTACCCATCTATCCATCTAACCATCTATCCATCTACCTACCTATCTATCGATCTATCTATCTATCTATCTATCCATCTATCTATCTATCTATCGATCGATCTATGTATCGATCTATCCATCTATCTATCTATCTATCTATCGATCTATCTATCTGTATAAATATATCTATCTATCTATCCATCTATCTACCTATCTATCGATCTATCTATCTGTATATATATATATATATATGTATATATATATGTATCTATCTATCTATCTATCTACCTATCTATCTATCTATCTATCTATCTATATTTCTATCTATCTATCTGTATATTTATATATATGTATCTATCTATCTACCTATCTATCTATCTTTCTTTCTTTCTATCTATCTATCTATCTATTTATCTATCTATCTGTATATATATATATGTATATATATATATATGTATCTATCTATCTATCTACCTATCTATCTATCTATCTATCTATCTATCTATATTTCTATCTATCTATCTGTATATTTATATATATGTATCTATCTATCTACCTATCTATCTATCTATCTATCTATCTATCTTTCTATCTATCTATCTATCTATCTATTTATCTATCTATCTATATATCTCTTTATATCTCTCTATCTGTCTATCTGCCTATCTATCTACCAATCTATCTATCCTTTTGTTTCATTTCTTTATTATGTTTTTTTTTTATCTGTCTATGTTGAACTGTCTATTTATTTATGCGTATTTGTTTCTTTGTGTTTTCTTTTTCTTGTTCTTTCTTTCTTTCTGTTTTTCTTTCTTTCTTCCTTACTTTCTATATTTCTTTATTTATCTTTAATCTATCTATATGCCTTTCTATTTATCTATATTTTTCTTTCGTTTTTTTTCTTTCTTTCTTTCTTTCTTTCGCTCTCTCTTTCTTTCTATCTATCTATCTATCTTTCTTTATTTCTTTCTGTCTGTCTTTGTTTATTTCTTTCTATTTGTTTTTCTCTATTTATTTCTTTCTCTATTTCTTTCTTTCTCCATTTCTTTTTTTCTTTCTTTCTTTCTTTCATTCTTTCTTTCTTTCTTTATTTCTTTATTTTTTCTTTCTTTCTTTCTTTCTTTCTTTCTTTCTTTCTCTCTTTCTTTCTTTCGTTCTTTCTTTCTTTCTTTATTTCTATTGGTCCATCGTTCTTTCTTTCTATTGTTCTGTCTTTCTATCTTTCTTTATTTCTATACTTCCATCGTTCTTTCTTTCTATTGTTCTATTTTTCTATCTTTCTTTATTTCTATATTTCCATCGTTCTTTCTTTCTATTGTTCTATCTTTCTACCTTTCTTTATTTCGATCGGTCTATCTTTATTTATTTCTCTCTTTCTTTCTACCTTTCTTTATATATGGGTTCTTTCTACCTTTCTTTTGTTTATTTCTATCTTTCTTTATTTACTTCTATATTCCTTTCTACCTATATATCTTTCTTTCTATCTTTATTTATTTCTCTTCCTTTCTTTTTTTCATTAGTCTTATCTTTCTATATTTCTTTCTATTACTCTACCTTTTTTCTTTCTATATTTCTATTTTTCTTTATTTCCATCTTTCTCTCTACCTTCCTTTATTTCTAAATGTCTTTATGTCTTTCTTTCTATCGTTCTTTCTATATTTCCTTCTTTCTTTCTCTCTTTCTATCTTTCGTCATTTCTACCTTTCTTTTATCTTGCTTTCTTTCTATATTTATTGTTTATCTTTTTTTTGTTTTCTTTATTTCTAATGCTCTTTCTATTGTTCTCTTTTTCTTTCTATATTTCTACATTGTTCATTTCTATCTTTGTTTTTTCAATTTCTTTTTTCCTATATGCATTTATTTCTTTATTTTCTGTTTCTTTCTTTATTATTTTTTTTCAATATATGTTTATGTTTCTTTATTTCTTCCTTTTTTCCTTTCTATATCTTTCTTTATCTATTGGTATTTCTATGTGTCTCCCTTTCTATCGTCTATCTTTCTTTTTTCTTTTGTATTTCTACATTTCTTGATTTCTATATTTATTTCTTTCTTTGGATCTTCATATATTTCTTTATTTCTTTCGTTCTATCTGTTTTTTCTTTCTAGTTTTGTTCTTAATCTATCTATCCCATTTGCTTTCTTTATTTCTTTCTGCTGTCTTTTGTTGTTTTTTTTGCTCTTTATGTTTATCTGTTTTGATTTATTTTTATCTATTTTCGTGTTCGTTCTTTCTATCCTTATTCCTATTTTTGTTCTATCTTTCTACATGCCTCTTTATCTATTTATCTTGCTGTTTGTCTTTCTGTCTTTTGCCTTTTTGTCTTTCTATATTTTTATTGATCTATCTTTCTATTTATCTACCAATCTATCTGTTTTTATGACTGTTTTCTTTTGGTATATGGTTCTGCCTATCTTGCTATATCATGTTTTCTATCTTTTTAAGTGCATTTCTATTTTTTTCTTTCTTCCGCTTTTATCTTTATCTATCTACCTACCTACCTACCTATCTATCTCTATCTCTATCTCTATCACTATCTCTATCTATCTATCCATCTATCTATCTTTCTATCTGTCTATCTATCTGTCTATCTACCTATCTTTCTTTCTTTCTATCTATCTATCTTTATTTCTATCTATCTATCTATCTTTCTATCTATCTATCTATGTATCTATCTATCTATGTATCTATCTATCCATCTATCTATCTATCGATCTATCGATTTATCCATCTATCCATCTATCCATCTATCCATCTGTCCATCTATCCATATATCCGTCTATCCATCTTTCCAACTATCCATCTATCCATCTACCTACCTATCTATCTATCTATCTATCGACCTATCTATCTATCTATCTATTTCTATCTATCTATCTACCTACCTATCCATCTATCTATCTATCTATCCATCCATCTATCTATCTATCTTTCTTTCTATCTATCTCTCTATTTATCTATCTATCGATCTCTCTATCTATCTATGTTTTCTATCTATCCATCCATCCATCTATCTATCTATCCATCCATCCATCCATCTATCTATCTTTTTATCTGTCTATCTATCTATCTGTCTATCTACCTACCTATCTATCTTTCTTTCTATCTATCTATCTATCTTTCTATGTATCTATCTATCTATCTTTCTATCTATCTATCTATCTATGTATCTATCTATCTATCCATCTATCTATCTATCTATCGATCTATCTTTCTATCTATCTGTATATATATATATGTATCTATCTATCTATCTACCTATCTTTCTATCTATCTATCTTTCTATCTATCTATCTATCTATCTCTCTATATATTTCTTTATATCTCTCTATCTGTCTATCTGCCTATCTATCTACCAATCTATCTATCCTTTTTGTTTCATTTCTTTATTATGTTCTTTTTCTATCTGTCTATGTTGAACTGTCTATCTATTTATGCGTATTTGTTTCTTTGTGTTTTCTTTTTCTTTCTTTCTTTCTTTCTTTCTTTCTTTCTATATTTCTTTATTTATCTTTAATCTATCTATCTAAATGTCTGTCTATTTATCTATATTGTCTATATGTTTCTTTCTTTTATTTATTTCTTTCTTTCTTTCTTTCTTTCGCTCTCTCTTTCTTTCTATCTATCTGTCTATCTTTCTTTATTTCTTTCTATCTGTCTTTGTTTATTTCTTTCTATTTGTTTTTCTCTATTTCTTTCTTTCTCCATTTCTTTTTTTCTTTTTTTCTTTCTTTCTTCGTTCTTTCTTTCTTTCTTTATGTTTTTCTTTCTTTCTTTCTTTCTTTCTTTCTTTCTTTCTTTCGCTCTCTCTTTCTTTTTATTTATCTTTCTTTTTATATTTATCATGTTCGATCTATTTTTTATTTTTATTTCTTGATATCTTTCCTTGTTTTTCTTTCTATAATTCCATATTTATCTTTATCTATCTATCTACCTATTTCTCCACATGTTTTCTTGTTATTTTGATTCTCATCTTGTTTTCTTTCTTTCCGTCTATATTGATTTATCTATCTATCTCTCTATCGACTTATGTATCTATATTTAATTGCCTTCGGCAAGCCCGCCGGCCATAGAGAGGTGGCCCCAAGGGAGTTTGATGTGCAGCTTCTGTGTGTAAAAGTGTCTGTGTGTAGAAGCTTCTGTGTGTCCAAAGCTTCTCTGTGTAAAAGCGTCTGTGTGTAAAGGGTTCTGTGTGTAAAAGCTTCCGTGTGTCGCAGCTTCTGTGTGTAAAAACATCTGTCTGTAAAAGCTTCTGTGTGTAAAAGCTTCTGCGTGTAAAAGCTTTTGATTGTCAAAGCTTCTGTGTGTAAAAGCTTCTGTGTGTAAAAGCTTCTGTGTGTAAAAGCTTCTGTGTGTAAAAGCTTCTGCGTGTAAAAGGTCCTGTGTGTAACAGGTTCTGTGTGTAAAAGCATCTTTGTGCAAGAGCTTCTGTGTGTAAAAGCTTCTGTGTGTAAATGCTACTGTGTGTAAAAGTGTCTATGTGTAAAAAGGTTCTGTGTGTACAAGCTTCTTTTGTAAAAGCGTCTGTGTGTAAAAGCGTCTGTGTGTAAAAGCTTCTGTGTGTAAAAGGTTTAAAAGGTTTTGTGTAAAAGCGTCTGTGTGTGTCTGAAAGCGTCCGTGTGTAAAAGCGTCTGTGTGTAAAAGTGTCTGTGTGTAAAAGCGTCTGTGTGTAAAAGCTTCTGTGTGGAAAAGCTTCTGTGTGTAAAAGTGTCTGTGTGTAAAAGCTTCTGTGTGTAAAAGCTTCTGTGTGTAAAAGCTTCTGTGTGTAAAAGCTTCTGTGTGCAAAAGCTTCTGGGTGTAAAAACTTTTGTGTAAAAGCGTCTGTGTGTAAGAGCGTCTGTGTGGACAAGCTTCTGTGTGTAAAAGCTTCTGTGTCTGTAAAAGCTTCTGTGTGTAAAAGCTTCTGTGTGTAAAAGTGTCTGTGTGTAAAAGTGTCTGTATGTAAAAAAATCTGTGTGTAAAAGCTTTTGTGTGTAAAAGTGTCTGTGTGTAAAAGCGTCTGTGTGTAGATTCATCTGTGTGTGTAAAAGCGTTTGTCTTCAAAAGTGTCTGTGTGTAAAAGTGTCTGTTTGTAAAAGGTTCTGTGTGTAAAAAGGGCTGTGTGTAAAAGTGTCTGTGTGTAAAAGCTTCTGCGTCTAAAGCTTTTGTGTGTAAAATCTTTTGTGTGTGTAAAAGCTTCTTTGTGTAAAAGCTTCTGTGCGTAAAAAACACGAAAAATCATTCACTCTGCTGGGGGAGAGCTTTTTGGACGGAATCCGGGAAAGCCTCTGTGTGTAAAAGCTTCTGTGTGTAAAAAGCTTCTGTGTGTAAACGCGTCTGTGTGTAAAAGCTTCTGGGTGTAAAAGCTTCCCTGTGTAAAAGCTTCTGTGTGTAAAAGCTTCTGAGGAGTCGAAGTCGGAGTAGGCATCGGAGAAGGCGTCGGAGCGGGAGTAAGAGTGTTAGTAGCAGTAGTAGTAGTAGTAGTAGTGGTCGTAGTAGTAGTAGTAGTAGTAGTAGTAGTAGTAGTAGTAGTAGTAGTGGTAGTAGTAGTAGTAGTAGTAGTACTTAGTACTTAGAGGAGGGGGAGGGGTGGGGTGGGGTGCCTTTGATTCAGACGAAGCAAAAACGTGCGGCAATATAACAAAGGAACAAGTACAAGCCAAGAACAGAAACAAGTACAAACCAAGAACAGAAACAAGAACAACCAACACCTTCAAATCAGACACGCCGGCGGCCGGCGGAATTTTTTCTTTCTATATTTCGATATTTCTCTTTCTCTATTTATCTATCTATCGATCGATCTATCTATCTATCTATTGATCGATCGATTGTTCGTTTTTTTTGTATATTTCTAAATTTATTTTCATATATTTATGTACCTATTTATTTTTGTTTTCTGTTTTTCTATCTGTCTTTTATTTATATGTATCTTTAGCTTTTTCTTCATCTATCTATCTATCTATCGATCTATCTATCTATCTATCTATCTATCTATCTATATATATTTGTTAATGCGCTGCATATAATATATATATGGTTTGTAGAAAACGTTTCTCCGGAAATAAACTATGTGCTATGGCGGCCATGGGTGCTTTTGCCGGGTAGATCTTTGCGCAAACTCAGATGGCCGTACTGTACTTGGACCAAAAAATATGATTGCTATTGTCTCTTCTCTCCTAGTATCAAGTAAGTATGTGTACAGTATGTTTTAATACAATTAATATCATATATACATACTTTACATATATGTTGGAAGTAATTACAGGTCATGATTTCAAGATGGCCTCACTCGGTGATCATCCCTTCATTCATGGGGGTATGTATATGTCATGTATGTACCATAGCACAGATGTGCCTGAAAATGTGGTATACATTGGTATACCCCCCGGAAATGAAGTGATTTTTGAGGGTACCCTATCTTCACACTTGCCTGGCGCAGCTACCAAACCTGGCCTGGTGAGGGAGTTGCTGCATCCAACTTCCTGTATGGTGTTTCACTGTGCATTCCCTGCATGCCAAGTAAGTTTCCCTCATTTGAGGTTTGAGAAACTTCTTGAACATCACGAAATATCACCTGTTCAATTCCACCAGACTCCCAGAATATCCCTAGTATGGTTTTGATTTTCGTTTTTTGATATGGATACGCCTTATGAAAGACTCACTGGGACGATCCTCCAAGCACTCCTCTGTGATTATGCCTTACTCGCCAGATTTTTCGCTCAAATCAGAGCTGCCCCTTGGGGCGGAGCCGGGCAGTCAGGTCCCTCGTCCCAGTTTGATGTTCCAAGCCTTCCATTGCCACCCTATGCCCTACAAAAGATGATGATAACTATGGAGAATGATTCCCAACATGGCCCATTCCAAAATCATTCCAAATTTGTTCCAGGACTATTGGGATGCTACAAAACTACATAAGAAACTCTTGATACGACCCCTGCCTGCTTCAGCTCCTCTGCCCCTTGTCATCTTTCGGCCGATGCACGTGGGCCGCAATATGCAAAGTTCCATGGGGACTGCCAAATCTCCTAAGAGGCAAGGAGAGTCCAATGGGCAATGGACAAATCAAGGTCAAAATTTGAATATAGTGTTCGCTCATATATGGGGATGGGTCAAAACCTTGTACCCCTGGTGAACATCAAAATGGATGGTAAACGGATCTTCATCCATCAAAATGGTAATTATAGGTATTGATCCATAGCCATATGTATATGTATATATATATTATATGTATATAAGGGGGTATACTATATGCGATATTATATATATATATGTATCTGTATGTATCTGTAATGCAATGTGTTGCAATCCCATGTCATAATGTAGTGAATATATGTAGATCATTGTAGCTACGTACATATATATATATATATGAATTTATGTAGATAAGCCTCTATTGATCTATGTTTATTGTATTTTTGATTATTTTTGTATAGATGTATTTATATATGCAACGATGTTTAGATGTATGTGTTCTATATGTATATACTAGGTTTCATTTGTACACATACCTATATACACATACTATGTGTATATATGTTTAAATATACAAAAGTATATCTGTTTATATCTACATATCTGCAGGTATATATAGTTTTTCGGTTCGACATTATGCATATATATATATATATACACATTTGTTCATTGGACATGATTTATTTTCTTACATTATATTTACATTGTTTTCAAAAGCTATTCATATATCTGTGAACTTGAAAATGCATAGCATCTATCACATTGCCTATATACATATATACACATTGTATTTTGACTTTGGTTTTAAATTCAATCAATCAGATTATTGATTACATAACCTAATCCCAGTAAGTACACAAAATAACTAGCTTAATCATATCCCAGTTTTGTTCCTTCTCCTGGTTCCTTTTGTTCCTTCTCCTTGTTTTTTTGCTTTCTTTTGCTTTCCTTTCCTATTCCTTTTTTAGTTTTCCTGTTCCTTTCCTGTTCCTGTTTTTTTATTTTCCTTTTCCTGTCCTTGCCCTTTTTGCTTTCCTGTTTCTCTTTCAACATAATTTGAGTGCTTAATTTTGTTGAACTAATTCAATGGATCAAATGAATTGAATGGATGAACTGAATTAAATCGATTAAATTGATTGAATTAATCAAACTAATCAAATTAGTTTCTTAACTTAACTAAGTTATTTAAGTTCAGGAATTCGCTTTAACTAATTTAACTAGTTAAGTTGATTAACGTCATTGAAACAATGGAGGGAACTAAACCAATTGAACCAATTATTTAAATTATATTCACTAATCAACTTGTTCGAATCAATTAAATTCACTGCGTTCTTAGTTAAATTCATTAACTTAATATTTTCAACGAACTTGAATCGGATTAGGAGACAAATACATAGGTTAAATCAATGTAATCCTTTCCTTTCCCGTTCTTTTCCTTTTCCTTGTTATTCTGCTTTTCCTTTCCTTTTGATGTTTTATTTCATTTCCTTTTCATGTATGTTTTTCCCCCCTACCTGCCAGGTGGGGGTCTCTAAAAAATAATAAAGGTGCAATTCCTTTTCTCCTTTTGCTTCTTCTTCTTCTTCTTCTTATTCTTCTTCTTCTTCGTCTTCTTCTTCTTCCTCGTCTTCTTCTTCTTCCTCGTCTTCTTCTTCTGCCTTCCCATTTTCTCTTCGTCTTGTGCCTGTTCCTGTTCCGCTTGATGTCAGCCTTGTCATCCCAAGTTCTGGATGCTGTTGGCCATGCATGGGCCCGAACACCATATCGCTAGCTCCGGATGCCGCGGAGTGCGCCTGGACCCGAACACATGCAAGAGAGAATGCCAGACAGAATGCCAGTATCGCAGATAGGATGCCAGACAGAATGCCAGAATATCTGTCAGATAGAATGTCAGAATACATGATGCCAGATAGAATGCCAGAATGAATGCCTAAAAAGATGCCAGATAGAATGCCAGAAAGAAGTCAGAAAAACAAGTTGTTATTATTTTCATTTTTTTACTATTATGTATATATATATATGTATATATGTATATATATATGAACATATATATATACTTATTTATTTATTTACATGCCATATATACTTCCACGCACTATATCAGCAACTATGTCATAATAGTGTGTCGGGGTGGGGATTGCACGAAGAAAGAAAGTACGTGTCTTTTCCTTTTCCTTTCAGTTTTCCGATCTTCTCTTTTTTCCTTTCTTTTCCTTTTCCCTTGTTCCTTGTAATTTTTGTTTTAACATGTCCTGTTTCTTCCTTGTTTCTTCCGTTTTCCTTTTACTGTCCCTTTCCTTCCCATTTTCCCTTCCACTTCCTTCAACTTTCCTGATCGTTTCCTTCCTATTTTGTTTTTCCCCTTTCCCTTTGCATTTTCTTTGCCTTTTCCTTCGAGTTTTTCTTTAAATTGACTTTTTCCTTTGCATTTTCATTTGCCTTTTCCTTTACGTTTTCCTCAAAAGTGAAACTACAGCGCGATCGTTATATACAAATATTGGTTTCCGATGGCCAGGGCCCCTCAATTTCTTAACAAAAAGGGCCCATGCTGACGGATATTGGCGCCTTGGTTTCAGGAAAGAGACATGCAAAGTTTAAGAGAAGACAGCAGGAGTAGGAACCAGCAGTTTCACGGGGTAGGAACCAGATATTTCGCGGGGTAGGTGTAGAGGCTAGTTTCTAAAATCAATACATGGCTAAGAAATCCAGCCCCTGGATTTCTTAACCGTGTAGGGGTTTATATAAGAGCCTTGTCTAGAGGAGATGTTACCGGGTAAGGGTTGAATGTAACACTAAACCCAACCAATACTTGGCTAAGACATCTACATGTAAGGGTTTATAAGAGCCTTGTGTAGAGGAGACGTTACCGGGTAAGGGTTGAATTCAATACATGGCTAAGAAAGAGCGTGAACTGAGCAGGGCCGCAAAGGGAAAACGTCGTCCTTCGCAAACATCAAAATTTCATAAAATTTCTTAGGCTTGAAAAGTCAAGGTTCCTCAATTTTTTGTTCCCATTTCCATATATATATATATATTTTGTTTTCCACAAACTATCTGCGGGAAACAAATTCAGCATAAATTCAGCCCCTGATGGTTCTTATAGAAGTATTCTTGTACAGTTAACTAATTCAATCAGATATTCCGATTGATTAATTTCAACAATTCAACTCTGTCAAACTAAATATTTGAATTTACGTATTTAATTTACCGCAATAAGGGAAAAGGATGGGAGCAGAGCAACAACATAATACCGGAAGGTCTCTCGGTCATAGAGAGAGAGAGATATATATACATATAGATATATACTTTTTTAAATCTGACATACAACACCGGGACATAAGTGTTTTCCTCTTGACTAGCTGCTTCAAGCCTCTCCCCTTAGACTCCTGACATGTTTTACATAAATCATGAATCATATGAATCACATGGCGGATCGCGGATCAGCTGGTTTGCTTTAAACAAGTTTTAATTTATTCCGAGTTGAAATACGATCCGCCACGCAGGCCAAGCGAAATGATAGTTGATCTGCGGCTGAGGATCATAATATTTGTAAGACGCTAAATGCCTGATGAGCATTTTCCACTAAACAATTTTGTTTCTTTGATGAACAATTTCAACTAGAAAGAGTTGTGTCCTCATGAGCATGCTGAGCCTCGCACAGTACGTGCTCAACATTGACCTGCGTGCGCGCGATTTTAAGTCTTCCCTTATTCTGCAATGCCGCAGGCGTAAAATAAAGCAACACCAGGACAAAGGCTTTCCTCTTGACTAGCTGCTGCAGCCTCTCGCCTTAGACTCCTGACAGGTTTCATGAAAATAACATCGCGGATCGCCCATCAGGTTTGCTTAAAAAAACACATTTTTTCTGCATTCTGAGTTCTGACTTGAAATATGATCCGCACCGCCACGCAGGCCACGCGAAATGATAATTCGATCTGCGGCTGAGGATCATCATGTTTATAAGACGCTAAACGGGAAAAACATTTTTCCTTCTGATGCATATTCTGAAGATGAGGAAAATAACGAGGATAAGTCCGCACAAGGAAGATGAACAGATTTGGATGACCAGGAGGCGGAGGTGGAGGAAAGAGGAGGACGAAGACACACGACAAGCATAAGATCCAGCAATTGTAGGTGATCCAAGGACACATAGGTTTATGTATGTTTATCTGGTTGGTGGTTTGGAACGTTTTTAATTTTCCATAATATATTGCAATAATCCTTCCCATTGACCTTCATATTTTTCAAGATGGTTAAAACCACCAACCAGTTATGATGGTTTGTGTTGAAGGATTGAACACCTGCTGTTGCAACTCGTTTCGACAGAGATCAGGCGGAAAGAAGATGTGTCAATGTGCCGAAGTGAAGCCAGGGCCGAACTATTTGGAGGCTGATGGGACCATTGAAAGCTCCCTGATGTCTTCATTTAGGGTACAGTGCCAAGTTGTTTGAAGGCAAACATGTAATATGTTCGAACTTTTTCGGAGCTTTCGAGGCCCCAAAAATGATAGGAGTTAATCTTGTTTGTTTCTTACGGCTTGGGCGGGTGGTACCTTCTTATCCTTCCTAAATTTCATATCATGAACCGTCCTTACGGACAGGGAAATTGTTCACCAAAAACCAACACAAACCCAGATGTTTTGTTTTCATGTGCGTTTGTTTCAGGCATTATATCATATAATATCCACGGTTCACCAATCCCAAAAACACTATTCACTATCTGGTTTGGTTTCTGTTGGGTTCGACGTCCATCCCAACAATCCACTATGGGCAGAACCTTTTTGTTGGTGACCTGGTAGCGAACCTTCACCGTAAAGAAAGAAGAGAGAACAGTTCCAGGATCAATTGTCATAGATTGGCCTGGAATTTTCAATTGCTTCGCTAGGCTGCCGGGTGGGGAAGGATAATTCATACTTGTTACTGCACAAAAGATTGGCCTATGTCGTGGTATCAATTTCCACCAAAAAGACCATCAGTTTTTCAACATCATCATCTAGAACAGGAATGGACGTGAACAACTTTCCCTGCTCTATAAGCTGACGGTTACACCGACTTGCGTTTAGTATTTGGGCCCCAAATGTTCCTGCAAAACCCCAACTTCGAATCCAAACTATTTTACGAGCAGAGATAGTTCCTTACGCATGTAATATTTTGTAACCAATACACTCTTCTGGTGTCACATTTCGCCTCGTGGAAAAAATCGCTGACATTTACCAGGTGCTGCTAAGCATGTGGAAAGAACATACAGCATGCACAAACACTTGCCTTCAAGGGACCATTTGCTCTGCAGGGAACCTCTACATCCAAGAAATGGTTGGAAGGAAAATCCGCACGAACCATGGTTCCTTGTAAGATGTCCCTTGACCCAATACACTTTGACCCTCCAACTACCCATGAGACTGGGTAAACGTCCCAAAATGACGTGTATAATATGTATATATATATATATATTGCCAATTTTTTCCAGGTATTTGAAGGGTCTAGGCAGTTACTATGCGATGTTCAATTCTCAATTGTTGGAGCTACCACCCCCCCTCAGCCCCTGAAAACTCATTAGGCATACTCACAGACCCTCAAAATAGCAATGAAATTGATAAAAAGTACCAGGGTTGAGGTAAGGGATTATTCTAAATCTACGATTTCCAGTGCCATTCCCCTGAAGTTTGCGCCTATACGATGAAGCCGGGTTAGCTATGGAGATTGCTTTTTGTTCCCTGGGAATCCTACACACGAGCATTTGAATGGTGAAGAGGTTAGTTGCCATCACCAAGCAGATCAGGCTTGGCTTGCTTCTTGGGCCTCGAGACTTTGTCTTTGTGGGCTGTGCACCTGATCGCAAAGCGTGCCGCACGGCGGCGCTTCACTGTCGACTGGATCTATATTTGACCAAACGCGGTATTTCACCTTGGTAACTTGAGAATTTTATCTATCAGCAATCTGTTTCATTGGGCCTTGAAAACCTGACCATATTTCCGGGCACCATCCAGACCCTTGAACTCTTGAACCATGGTAATTAATTCCATCGACTTTGGGCCCAGGTGCAGGTGAGTAACCAGGTGTTTGCACCTTGGCAACCTGGGCTGATGGCTGCGGCGACTCCACAGCCGGGATGATCTTGTGTGCAGTGGCAAGGTGCTAACAATGCCCAGTAGATGATGTTGGTTTTCCACTCAATTTGTAGTCAAACAGCTATTCAAGTGTAGTCATGTTGTTTCAACATGTTTCGCATGAAAAGAGCTTTTAAATGCAAACTTCACCAATCAGATTTGGGCACGATCAGTTCCAGTGTTGCTCGTATTGCAAGATTTGTTTGGTCCAAAAGGGAAACTGACCAGTGTGAAGAATGTCATGGAAAGCCACACACAGACCCAGCCACCTTTCTGTCGGATGAGAAAACAAAATTACTATGTGTTTGCTAGGCAAACAAACCTCAAATGAATCGCTTGTCCGAATTCGCAATGGATAGCCTTTTTGGTGCGTATTATTTCTAATCTAGGTATCTACACATACATTATTTTGTGGACAGCATTTAGACAAATATAATCAAATATATATATATACGGTAAGTACGGTAACAACATTTGAATATGTGGAGGGCGGGTCAGGCCGCGAGACCCCGGAGGTAGTATGAAATACCTGTTCTTATATTTAAAAATCCCGTATATTTAAATGAAGTTACCGTATATATATATATATATTTAGTATTATTATTAATGAATATATGAATATATATATATATATATACACATGATGAACTGTGTCTGAGGCTTCCATCCGGGCCAATTTTGGGCCCTTGCTGCCTAGGATCACAGGTCCAACAGTTTCGTTGGAGTCAGAGAGCTGCTCGGTGGTCACAGCAGCCATGGGAAATCCAGAAACAGAGCTTTATGTGAAACATGGAAATGGGGGATGACATGCAGCAAGCCATGTTTGATCAATTTTGATCACGGAGGCTTCTTGTTGGTGTATGTGTTTATTTAGATATCTATAAATGTGTGTATATATAATTATATATACACATGGCGTGTTCCCCCTGTTGATGGTTTTGTGTGAACAAGAAGTTTTGCTCCCTTATCCACCTGGCATTCCCAATCGGTGCCTTCTTGCTTTCCTGTCATTTCCACGAGACGCGGCCGTCGTTGGTTGTATTCTCATTTAAGAACATTTAAGTGCTTGATCATCATTTTAATCTGTATCAGGAAAATATAATAATATATGTGTAGTATAATGATTTGATATAATAATGATATATGATAATTATATATAATAATGATATATAATAATGATCACGGGTCATCCACCATTCCCCTTCTTCTGTGCTGGTTTGACTGTGTCACCAAGCTTGCTGTTAAAAAAGCGGCTAAAATTACCAAAGGGCGAGTGGTTGGAATCCCAGTTGATTGAAATCTTCAGAAGCCAAGTACCTGAAGTTGTTGAAGCGATTTTGTTCCAGAGCCGAAAAGACAGTTTCTCAAGGGAGTATCTAGACCTTCCAAGTACTCAGAAAAAGCTGGGTAACATGCCCGTGATTCATGAATTCATGGGTACTTCGAGGGTCTATATACGTACTCGGATCTCGCGCCAGACATCTCCAGGAAGTAATTTTGACCAAGGACAGAATTTACAGTTTCTTCTTTGCCTAGTGGATGCGTCTATGAGGTGTATGCGGAGGTGCCTCAAGCGTGAGTTGCCGCTATACAAAGATGGTTGGCTGATCGCCACAAACCACAGATGTTGGTCATGTTTAATCGTTATTTAGGGATACGTAACTGCAAACAAGCATTTTTGGGCAACGATTTCGGAATCCATTCCAGATTGTTTGACTTTTTGATGTGTGTTGTCATTTAGCCAGATTATCCCACATCTGCAGGTTGTGGACACAGGACACATAGGCATGTTCTGTTTGAGCCCATGGAGAAAGAAATGGTTTGATATGGATTCCATGATTTGTTTTCACCTGCTTCTTTTAAAAAACACTTACCCTGAGCATCGGATATTGATTGTAATCAATACTATTCTGAAAATATTGATTTTAGAGTTTTTTCAATATTTTCTATTGATTTTAACACAGTTCAAAATCAACAGGAATTCTGCCTTTTGGGAATCCACAACACACCAGATAGGATCAACAACTTAATCAATACAAAAATCAACAACATAATCAATATAAAGAAGCTTGAACAACAATAAAATCAATCAAAACCCACAGCTTTTTAGTGCTAGTGTGGACACTCCAGGCTTTATATTACAGTTTTCTTTTTCATCTTCTTTCTTATTTGTCTGGTGAGACTGGGAAGTGAAGCATCCTTTGGTCAAGGATGGCAGACCTATCAGCTGCTTGTGCTGGGTGTCTCCAGATACCCTTTTGCCAAGGGTGTGGCAGAAAGACCTTTGGTCAAGGACCATCTACCATTCTTCACCATCACTGTCTGGAGACACACCCAAGTCAAACCCAAGTCTTGTCAGCTGCATGTGCAAAAGAATGCGATACTTAATCATGAGCTTGCCTGAAAGTCTTGTTGATTTGACTCCCATAGCCAATGATCTGGCTAGTGTTGCCACCCTCCCCACAAAGTCTTCAGATCTGAAGTTCCATGTGTACCTGGGATTCAAGAATTGTGCCTCCTTGACCAGGTGTGTTGGCAATGGTGCTTGTAGACAATGTGGTAAAGTTTATGGTCATTCTTCTGGGCCCACTTGTTCAGCTCTGTGTAATGCCTGCAAAACCTTTGGTCAAGGTCCTGCATGGCTTGAAATTCCTTTGGGCAAGGAAACAGCCCTGCTGCATCAAATGCAGCAACCAAGTCCACCATTGCCTCCAGAGCTCCCACCATGTGTTGGTGAAGGATATTGTTTGGTTCTAGTATGCTTTTCAGCACTGGTAAGAATGCACTGAGCAAATGTTTTGTCTCTGCTCCTTTTGCTTCTAGTTTGGCATACTCTTGGTGAGGCTTGGAGGGATCACAGATCATGCTCAATCTGAGGTTGGTGAGTCGAGTTGGTGTCTGAAGTTCCTTGTAATTTTCCTGGATCTTGGAGAAAATCAATGCCAGCCTTTGGCTGGGCTGCTTGTTTTGCTTGCCTCTGCCTTGGTTGTAACACACATGGTGAAGCAAAGAGCCAAGCAGGTGTGAACACACACCTTTCACAAAAAGCACATGCAGCCCATCCTGTCGAACCATTCTAATGGTGAGGCCTGGGGTTTCAAACAGCTGGTGCTGGCTACCTTTTGTCAAGGCTGCTGCTGTGTCAGTGTAAATGAATTTTTGGTTCTCTGGCAGCAATTCTTTGAAACTCTTCCCCTTCTCACAAGGCTTGCCTTTTATGAAAGGTTGCTGGGCATCACAAGCATGGCAGCAGTTGTGGGAATTCCAATGGGGCAGGTGAAGAACATTGCTGTACATTTCTTGGCCCCCTTGAATGGACCAAAGCACAGCCCTGTAACCTCTGCCTGTGAGGGGCTGCCCAGCAAGCTGTTCAAAAATGGACCCTTTTGGCAAGGGTTCATTGTCAGGGCCAAAACATGGGTGTAAGCCTTCTTGCAGTGCTTCCAAAGACCATTGCACCCATTGCATGATGGGGGTCCAGGTGTCAGAGACTGTTGCAGATTTTGGCCAAGCACAGATCAGGAAATGGGAAGTCAAACTGCTATGTGCATTGAGAAACCCACCCCAATTCCAAATCATCAGGGAGTCTCTACTCTGGAACTCGACTCCATCAGCATGAATGAAAATTGGAATGGTAGTCTCAGGGTCTTGCACCTGCCTTTTGGCAAGGCCCTGCCTTTTGTCAAGGCAGATGGGGTGGCCCTGCAGTCGATCATCCTGGGAAGCTTCAACTCCTCTCCAAAAGTCATTCAGATGTTCAACACCAAACAAAGTTTCAAACTGATCTGTATAATGGTGGAAAAGGTCTGCAAATAAAATGTGTGGCAGCAGAATGCCAGCTTTTTCCATAGACACCTGTGAAGTCTTTGGGTCTTTGCATTTTGTTTCAACTGGTGTGCTGCCAGAAATCTTGCAGTCCTTGGTGAAGCTGGCACACAAATCTATGTGGCAATTCCCAGGTAATGACCCATGACTTCCTGTTTTGGCAATGGTTGCCAAGTCATGGCCACTGGACCCAGTGAGAATTGCTTTGTGGGCAACATCTTGAACTAGTTTTGCACTAAGCTGCCCATGGCTCCACAAGGACAAAAGTGTTTGTGCCAGCACACTCTGCTCACCATCCCCTTTGGTCAAGGGCTCTGTCTCTAGCTTGGCCAGCTCCAAACCATGGCCCCTCAGTCTTTTGACTGGCTTCATGCTGCCCTTTTGTCAAGGGCACTGAGCACAAGCCTTTGGGCAAGGCATGGCTCTTTCCCCTTTGAGGAAACACTTGAACCAAAACTTTGCACAACACTTGGCTTGCCAACCCTGCAGACCCTGCCAACCCTGGAGGCTTACCAACCCTTGGTGCTTCTTAAGCTGTATGCTTTTTACAGCCCAAGTGGCTGACTTACTTATTAGATACCCAGAAAAAACTTGTGTGGTTTAGACCCTTGGTGCTTCTTAAGCTGCATGCTTTACAACCCAAGTGGCTGACATACTTATACATACCCAGAAAAAACTTGTGTGGTTTAGTGGTGTGGTGTGCAGCCCCCCAACCCCCTGAACCACTTAAGTGGCTGTGCTGCAGCATTTTTTTGACTTGATGCCTGCTGTCGGTTTGCCAGCCAAGAGACCCTACATCACCCTTTGGTCAAGGGGAGAAGGTCTCATGTGGCTGCCTGTACCTGCCAATTGCCTGGGCAATGGCAACATCAAAAACTGAAAGCCAATCACCTTTTGTCAAGGATATGGCGACATCAAAAACTTGAAGCCAGTCACCTTTGGGCAAGGTAGCACTGGAATTTAAACAAGATACTACCCTTTGCCACTAGCTATAGGTGTACTCTTTTGTCAAGAGCACACAGGGTCCTTTGGTCAAGGGCCCCTTTCAAAGCATTGTTGCTTCACTTTTTGCTGCTTTTGGAAAAGCTTTTGTTTGCCAATGCCTTGTATTCTTTCACTTCTGTTTTGACTTGGTTGGTGCATACCACTGCATCTTTGATGGTTTGCTTTGCTGCTTCCACATTGCCACCCTTTTTTTTATTTGTAATTGCTTTGAGCTTTTGTTCCCATTCTTGGGCATGTTTCAAAGTCAGTTGTGCTTCCTTCCTGTCTTGCTTGGAAGTTCTGCCTGCTTGGCTAGCAGCTTCCAAAGCTTCTTCCAAGTTTCCCACTGCCACCCTGAGATGCTCTTTGGATTTTTGTGCTTTTGTCAAGCACTCAGCCCATTGCTCTTCAGGTGTCTTCTTGTCTTTGTCATCTTCTGTGTCATTTGGGTTACCATCCTCTATGGCCAGCACTCCTCTGCCTCTTCCTTTGCTTCCTCTGCTCCCTTTGCCTTTTGTCAAGGCACCTTGGCCCTTACCTTTTGTCAAGGCAGGGCCCTGGCCTTTGAAGGCAACTTCAGCCTCCTGCATGCTGGCCAAAGAGCCTTTGCCCCAGTAGCTCATGAACTCCTTTTCATCCTCTGCATCACCCATTTCCCTTTCCTGCCCCACTGTGACTTTGTGCTTTTTCTTCAACTGGACCTGTTTGGCCAGGTCCCCCTGGTCACAGTATTGGTAGATGCCAGGGGTCCATGGGTCTGAGCGCCATTTGACCCTTCCTGATGCCAAGTGCTGTTCAAATTCATCTTTGCTGAAATCCTGCAGCATCTTGTGTTCACTGACCCATTTCTCACCTTTTGTCAAGGTTTCACTGGCTTCTTTGGAGGTTTCTGTATGGAAGAACACACCTTTCTTGTGCTTGAGAAACCAAAGAACAACTTCAAGTCCTTTTTCCTTCTTCCCCAACTGCTCATGAGCCTCTTTCTCTTCTTCTTTTCCCTTCAAATAGGTTTTGTGCTTGGACCACAGCTTAGCAGATTCATCTTTTGTCAAGGAATCTTTTAAGACTATGGCTGCTTCCTCTGCTGTGTTTGCTTCTTCTGTTGCTTTTTTCACTGTCTCATCCAAAGTCAGCTTGCCCAGCTGGGCAAGCTTACCTTTTGTCAAGGTAGCTCTCTGATGTTTCCCTGTGGCTTTGCTTTTGCTTTTGGCTTTGGCCTTACTTTTTCCCTTTGGGCAAGGGCTTGCTTTGTTTTTCAAAATTCCAGGTTTCACTTTCTTTTTTGGTGCCATGTGCAAGAAGCTAGAGCTTGCAGATCCTACTCCTTTGGTCAAGGAGGGTACATTTGCCTTTTGAACCAAAAGACTGAACACACAGAAACAGAATCAAACTTGGATGCCTTCCTATTTGCCTGTTGAGAAACTTTGACAAAAGAGTTTCACATAAGCTTTTTAAACACATATATGTTCCTAGGCCAACAGCTTTGGGAAAAATAAATTTAGATTTTTCTTGTTCTTGGATGAACAGCCTTGACAAAAGGTTGTTACATTCAATTCTATGCTACCAACCATGTGGAAACAACATTGGGAAAAAACAATATATATTTTTTAACATGTTTCTGAAAATATATATAAAAAAAAAACAAATTTTGACCAAATTTGACCAAATTTGACTTTTGGTCAAATTTGGTCAAATTTGGTCAAATTTTTATTTTTCTATTTTTTATTATTATGTTTTTTATATTTTTTTGTATTAAACCAATTTCAAAGGTGAAAATCTGGCCACAACCTTTTGTCAAGGCTGCAATCCAGACAGCACCCAATGCTTATACCTTGGATTCACTCTGAGTTTGAAAGTGGAAAACATGTGCCCCAAATGGTTTCTTACCAATTGTGTTTCATACTGGAATGAATTTTGGGGAGAAATGGTTTGAAATACAAAATTCAAAAACACCTATGGCTGCTGAACCCCTTGAACAAAACAAAATTCAAACTATTTCTTATAAAGATTTGAAAGACAACTGGAAAATATTCCCTTGGTTGTAAAATTACACCAAGAATACCAACAAATATATGGACACTTCCAATGAACAATTTATTTTTGTCAAAGTATATTGTTTCAGAATAGTATCTACCTTTCTATTTATCTATATATATATATATAAATACATATATATATATATATTTATATTTAGCTATATGTGCAAAACATGCCCAGATAAACAAAATATATATATATATGCCTCAAAGCCTTGTTCAAAATAACATTTACAACTATCACCAGAACAAAAGTTGAACAACATTGAAACCATTTACTGTATTTCAAAATACTCTGAATGAAAGAATTGAAAGATAACCACTACCCATAGGTTCCATATATTGTAAAGTAAGTGCAGTTTGCCCAAAATAGTTCTTAATAAAATTGGTTTGTTTTTCAAAAATATTCTTATTGAATTTTATTATAATATTTATTTATTTATTATTTTTATTTTTCATTTTCATCCATATTGTGTGCTCATCACCTTGCTTCATTCCTTTTGTCAAGGAAACAGCAGTGATGTGAAACTGGCTGGTCCCTTCTTGTCAGGGATGCAAGCCCTTTGGTCAAGGGACTTGCCACCAGCCATAAAAACTCTGCAAAAACTACTGGCAATTCCCTTTTGTCAAGGGGAGGTGCCTACAAACCCTTTTGTCAAGGGAATGTGTGGCCCCCTACTTGCCATCCAAAAAGTGCCACACAGCCACATCAAAACTGGGGTAGGTGTTCATACCCCAGCCATGGGCATTCCACCAGGGCACAATGGCAAAGCACTCAATACCCCACTGGCCACACTCTTGGATCACATCCCACCTGTCATCAAACAGGATCTTGATGCCTGCCCTGTGCAGAGCTTGGGCCTTCCCCTCCCTGCCACATGGTTTGTGGCAAAAGATTTTGCCACACCAGTTGCTGTACACCCCATCACTCAGGAAATCTGTTTCCTTTTGCCTGTCTGGCCCAGAGTATGAACATAGGAAAATGTCATACCCTGCATCCTCCAGCTTCTGCAAGGCCCTCCTGTTGGCACCAGACACATTATTTCTGATTTCCAAGGTGTGGTGCCAATCCACTGCAATTCTTGGCCTCTTGGGCTGCCAGCTGTACCTTTTGTCAAGGTACCCTGGTCCTTCTTTGAGTTTGATGCCCTCCTCCTCTTTCACCTTTTTGGCAGGTGGCTCATGGTCTGATGATGAAACATCAGATGCATCCCAGTCAGGTGATGAACTTGCTGGTGAGCTTGATGAGCTGCTGGTCTGGGGCTTGCTCTCCTTTTGCTTTTCTTTTGCTTTTTCTTTTGGGCTGGGGCCAAAAACCAATGGTTTTGGAACCTCCCTTTTGTCAAGGTTGGTTCTTTCTTCCCATTTTTCAACCTCTGTTTGCACTTTGCTTTTGTTTGGTTTGGGTGCCTCCTGCTTGATCTCTTGTTTGGGATCTACTTTTTCCATTGCTTGCTTTGCAGCCCCATCTGATTTTGGATCTCTTTTGTCAAGAGATACTGGCTCAGTTTTGGCTTGGGCATCCTTGGTGTCAGGACTAGCCTCCCTTTTGTCAAGGTTGGCTGAAGAGCTTGCCCTTTTGCCATCCTTTGCTGCTTTGCTGCTTTTTTTCAACTTTTTGCAGTCTTGCTCCAGTTTTTCTTTCTCCTTTCTTTTTTCTTCTGCTTCCTTGGGCCACAAATAGTCATGCAACTCCTGTTTTGTCAACAGGTGTGGCTTTCCATATGTTTTGTCAGCAGCTGCTTTTGCCCAATCTATGTTGACATCTTCAAGTCTCATGTTTTTATTTTCTCTTTCCATTCCTTTTTTCCTGAATTTTTCTTTCCTGGCCTCTGTGGTGGTGCCAGTGCCCTGTTTTTTCCCCTTGTTGTTGAGCATTGCCCCTTTTGTCAAGGGAGCTTCCACAAGCTTTCTTTTGTCAAGAAAGCTAAAGAGGGGAAGCCCTTTTGTCAAGGGCCTTTACTCCTAGTAGTCAAGCTTGAGTTTTCAAACAGCTGCAGTGGTAGAAAGGCCTGCCAGGTGTGAACCCCCCTTTAGTCAAGGCACCCAAAAGAACATGCATTGCATATTTTTCAGTGTGTTTCTCTAAAATTCAATGAAAAAACACCCTGAGAAAGTTTCCATACATTTGAAATCAAGTTGGTGGAGCCAAACCATGAGAAAACCATCATGACACTTTGGTTGGATTATCCACTGTTGTATCTGTTTTCATGTGGTGTATATCTTCATTTGTTGTCAGAAAATGTGTACTTGATTGATATATACATTATATATATATATTTGTGTATATAATCAGTTTTCAAAATTTCAGTATATACTTAAAAATGTATATGCATATGAATGTGTATATATATATAGTGTTTTTTTTGTAATATATATATATATATATACAGATTTTTGTTTTTTAACATATATTTATTTAAATATATAATTCAATTATTTATATTTAGTTCATTTATTTCATTTATTTATTAATATATGTTCACCCCTTAATAATTTGTTCTTGTTGGCAACCTTTGGGCAAGGAGCCTGGGGTGAAACATACATAGCCCAACCATGTCAAACCTTTTGTCAAGGAATGACAGGTATCTGTGCAAGGGCCAGCCATGCATCAATTGGGCAGATATCTATAGCACCACCATTGCCTTTGCTGACTGAAACCCTTTTGTCAAGGGTAGGGGGCCCTTTTGGCAAGGAACCCCCAGGGCCAAAAGCCCTAGCTCAGCAACTCTTCTCTCAAAGCTCTGGCTTGCTCTTTGGTTAGATGCTCAGCTTGCAGCCTTCTGTGGATAACCCCAATCACCTCTCTGTATTGTGGGGTCATTTTCTTTGTCACTTCGACTATGTGGTGAATAGGTTCAGGTGGCCCATGGCTTCCTTGGATGTAGGCCCTTTCTGGGTTCCTGGGATAGGTTACCTTCAAGGTTTTCCATGGCTGTTTTTTTGTGCTTACTGCAGCTGTGCTTACTGCAGCTGTGCTTACTGCAGCTGCAGGCCTTTTCATTTTGGAACCCTTCTTCTCTTTTTTGCATGTTTGTTTTTTACCCAAGGCCAAAGCTTTTGTCAAGCTTTGGTCTTGGTCCTTTGAGTTCCAGCTTGGTCTCTTTAGCACCAAAGAACCCTTTCTCCTTTTCAAAAAAGATCCCTCATCAGGTAATGCATTGGAACTGCTTGCTGCTGCTCCTTTTGTCAAGGGGCTGTCCTCCAATGGCAAGGCATTGGATTGCTGTGGGCTTTGCAAGCACTTGGGGAAGCCACTGGAATCCATGGAGATGGCAGAATCTTCTTTCTTAAGCTGCCTCCTTTTGGCAAGGGGGCCAGCTTCTTCTTCCTCTTGCTGCCCCCTTTTGTCAAGGGAAGCAGCTTCTCTTTCCTCATCACTGTTTTGCTCTGTGTCCTTGCCTGCCAAGTTTTGTGCAAGCTCTTTCAGCAGCTGGTATTCTTTTCCACTCACTTTTGCTGCTACTTTTGCAAGCTCTTCCTCAGATTTCAACCTTCTAAGATGAAGGAGGACAGTTGTAACCCTTTCTGCTCTCATGTTGCAGTATACCAGTCCATTGAAGTCTGTTGTGTTTATCTTCGGTTTGTGCTGGACCAGCTTCAGCAATGCTTGCCTCAGAGGACCTGGGTGGATCTCACCTGTGGGGGAAAGATCCAACAAAGCTTCCAACAGAGGCAGGCAATGCACTAGGCCCTTGGCATCTGTGGCTTGCTGCCTGCTGACAGTCTCATACCTTCCCAGTGAAGACACCAAAGAGACATGTTGGTTCAATGTTTGGAAAAGCACAAAGGGGTCCACCATTGGCTTGGAGAAGTGCCTTGCCCCACCCTTGCTGGCCATTGCTTCAAAACTAGAATCCTTTGGTCAAGGGTTCCTCCAAAACTAAGCTAGCTTTTGTCAAGCCAGCTACAAAATCTTGATGGATCCTACTTGAGACAGATGGTTACATATGGCTCTCATGCAGTTTGGCCAGAAGCTTGGCCCATGGCACACACTCAAGATGAAAATCAACAGAAAAATCAATAGGAAAATCAACAACTTAACCAATACTGCAGAGGCATCAAAACATGTACATCTGAAGCCAAATCAATATTTTTGGATGAAAACAAATCAATAAAAAAAACTTGGTAGTTCTATTGATTTTTTCAATAAAAATTGGAAAATCAATATCAATAGAAAACTATCTGTTCCTATTGATTACAATCAATATCCGATGCTCAGGGTAACTACCTTGGTCATCAACTTGACAGGGTTATCTATACTTACCGAGCAAGGTAGCAAAAGTAATGTTTTTCACATCACACTAGTGTGACATGAACAACTAAAGGTAGATGACCTTGCGGCTGAAGATAGCAACGTTAAAACATGTTGAAACCTTGCCAGCGATGGACTTAGCGATCTGGAGGGGTCACCCCAGTGAAAGCAACGTAACATAACCAACGTATTAACCAACTACTTTTGTTTTATATACTGGTTGGTGGTTTGGAACATGTCTTCCATCTATTGGGAATAATAATCCCAACTGACTTTCATATTTTTCAGAGGGGTTGAAACCACCAACCTGTATAATATGTATGTGTGAGTAACCGACAAAATTAGCTGAAAACTAAAGTCGTAAGCTGCACAACCGATAGGGGACCACCCACTTTGGCCATGTCCATTGCGAGTAGTAACGTAGCTGTGTCCGCCACTCATCATATTAACATGTGTATACATATACAGTATATATATATGTATAGCATATCGGTATGTATCTACTGTATTTGTAAGTCCAAAGGCCATACAATTTGTGAGTCTTCAGGAAAGGTGGCACACAAACGGGGTCCTCGCTGAGAAAACATAGCAATACCGAGGGTTTACGGCCGAGTGTTTACAGCAATATTCACATACGATTCACTTAGGATTATTCACGATTTTGCAGCCTTTGCGTATACCTTTTAGGGCCTTTACGCACCTTTTAGGGCCTTAAGGCCATACTTTCAGGGCCCTGCTCACGATCACTCCTCGTTACTTTACTCACAATTACTCACGGTTGCCCACATCTAAAGGACCTAAAGAATGCTTAGACCTGGGGACCTCAAAAGAGTCATCCATACAAAGGATGTTATAGCATGTTATAGCAAGTAATGTTGTTGTTGATGTCCAGGACCATGCGTGGGCGTATTTTTTCAGTTAGACTTCCACCATGTCTCTCCGGTTCCATTGTGCCTTCCATTGTGCCAGGTTGATGACTGTGACACCATGCGTCCTTTGGTTCACGGCGTTGGAGCAATGGGATTTGCAGCAACTCATGTTGATCTTGTTTGGGTTTGTCCTGCGGATAGAAGTTGGCAAAAATGAAGTAGGCCATGATAGTCATAGGGGCCCATAGACCTACCCAAATGCAGACAAACCGTTTTGAAGTTTTTTGAAGACTGGGGCATCAACCCGCAAGAATAAAACATGAGTGTTGCATAAACTTCGTGCCCCCGAACCATGGCAAGTCTACTGAGTTCTCTTCTGGAAATGCTTGCAACGACAATCCATGTTCTGGCATTCTTTGCAATCTTCCTGCAGAACCTCTGATCAATGTTGGGATTCTGGCTGAGTTCCAAGCTTGCACATGCGCATGGTTCAGTCCTCGAGAGTGCCATGATTACTGTATATGGCCTCACTGGCCTATGTCGCAACCCCCGTAGTTATGCGCTGGTGCCGGCCCTGTTGAATGGTATATATTCAGCATCTAGCCCAGTTTAACACTTGAACTATCTTACTTATAGATTTATAAACCTTCACTTACCTAGCTACCTATCGTTCAGGGAGCCTTTCGGGTTCATGAATATGAATACGTTGCACTTGAGCCACATATGGAGCTCATCGTGGATCCTGGATCCTGCAGTCGCCGCGTTGGTCTCCCCTCGGCTGCGAAGGCCTTTTGGAGGTTTCCAAGAATGGCTCCCTTTGCGAGACGCTTGGCGTTGTCTTTTTTGGCGGACACCTGGATGCTGTACTGTATGGGATGATCCCTAAGGGTAGTAAGTGGCTGATAACTTGGGGTATAACAAGGCGAGCTCCCTTATCTTTTTTCATGTATACTTACATTTTTTAATGATTTTTGTATGTATTTATTATACAGATACATGTAAGTTGGTTTATAAACCCCTCTAACTAGAATTGTATCTACCCATAAGTCCTAGTTGACCAATTTATAAACCAACGTAGCTAACTATGGGGCCCCACCTTGTATAACGACCTCCAGGCTGAGTCTGCTGTGGAGACTTCTTTGAGTTCACCTGGCGACAGAACAGCCAGAGCCCCCATGAATCATGATTGATATTTACATAGCCATCAAAACTGGGCCTTACTCAGGTGTGATGTTTTTTCAAGTATTTGACACTTTTTAGACCCTTGCATTGATCATTTCCCATGAATAGACGACCTAGTCCCTGAGCTTGGCATTTTTAATATGTAGTCATCTTACCCGTGTTGTGTTCGTACAGTTTTTTTTTTGTCTGCCTATTTTGGTTGGTCCAAACCTGTGCCTTATCTATGGATTGTTTATCATCCCTTATTATGAGTTCTTACGAAAGTATCCATTAGTATTATTATTATTACTACCTACTTTTATTATGTATGCATTATTAGGTTCTATCCTTGGATCTATTTTGCCTTCGCCAGCGCTGCATCTTTGGACCCGAAATCAAGCGAGGCGCTGCCTATGGCGGGCCAATTCATGCAGCCCAAGTGGCGGCTGGCAGGCGCCCAGTTGAACTGCCGTACCATGGATGGTTTATGTCATGAAAAAAGACATGAAAATCATGAAAATACACAAACATAACTCCACATGTGTTCTTTTAAAATTTCGCATGTTTAACGCGATTGTCTTATATTGAATTTAAATGTTGTTTTCGCGGCAAAGGGGTCCTTTGAAAAGATACCAAGTCTCTGGAAAATGGCTCAGACTATCTCAGACTCGAACGATAGATTCAACTGCCAAGATAGCCACGCTGGTGAATGTCTTGGTTTAAATACGACGTGGGTTGTTTCCCTGAAAGTTCCAGGCTCCAATTTTTCGATGGATTACATCCTCAACTTGCTCAAGGGTGGGTCCAGAAAGGTAGCCCCAAGATTTGACCATGGAATCAGCAACCCCGCCGACCCCCCAAACTCCGAAACACCCAATACAGCTTGCAGGATGCGCACCGACCTCCCTTGCGTTTAATTGCCATGATTGCTGAGCCAGGCCGGATGAATCTTGGAATTGTCATTGATCCCATTGGCGCTAGGGAATGGGGGGGGAATGATCCACAATAACTACTAACAATCATTCCATTCTCCCATTCCCTACCAATCATGAGTCCAGAAGATAACCTTTCCGAAGCCAACAGCACAACACTGCAAAAGAAAGATCCAGCAGATGACAAATTTACAACCAACACTGAAATCACTGAAAATAGGTAATGCTGAAACACACAACTCTTGGTAATTCATCATTCAATAATTCAACGACCAAATTTGATTAATGGCCAATCCCACTTATTTGTCCAAATTTACTGAAAGTGTACTGCAGCAAAAATGGCCTCAGGACTCCAAACTGCGCCTGGAAAATTGGTAAACAGTGTTTACGATAAACATAACAACATCCTGATGTAAGACACATTGTCTCTTGGTGCACTTATGGATCAAGGTATAAGAATGCATAAGAGTAATTATCCCATATGCTCCATGTATGGATTACGCAGCAGCATTTGCCTTTTCCTCACATATACCATACATGGCGCATACGGGTACCGTGTAGTTGTCTGTGGATTATCCATCCTTGGGTATCATTTATCATAAGTCAGATATATGACATACATATTTTTGGCTGGTTCCTAAACTAGGGGTACCCCCATGTCATCTAAGTCATGAACGACCATGACTTGGAATTGAAACCTGCTGTGTTCTTGGAAGCACCCATTTTAAGACACCCACACGTCTTGATAGGGATTATCCTAATAGATATATCCCCATTAACTATACGTAGTGCTATCCCCATAGTTTGATGCTTAAACAATGTTTAAACAAAACAATATTGAATGCCATTTGGTTGGTGAATTATATGTCCCACATCCCACTATTCATAGCTCTCTCAAGCCAGGCCACGAGCATGCGTTCACTGCCACCCCTGGGAGAGGAGAGATATGCGCCTTTGTGTGTATGTCCATCTGGGCTTTTGCTGGCACTGACCAGGCTTCTCAAATAGATACTCTCTGGTTGGTGGTTTGGAACATTTTTTATTTTCCCATATATATTGGGAAAAATAATCCCAACTGACTCTCATATTTTTCAGAGGGTTGAAACCACCAGCCAGCTCTAATGTATGCAGTCAAAAAAGCTTTCTTCCAGTGATCCCCAACAAGCGACATTCTATTTGACATTCCAACTGACAAATTATTTAATTGCCTTCGGCAAGCCCGCCGGCCATAGAGAGGTGGCCCCAAGGGAGTTTGATGTGCACTCTCTAGGTGGAAGCCCGCGAGAGAAGCAGAAGAGAAAAGAAGGAGAAGACGAAGAAGAAGAAAGGAAGACGAAGACAAAGCCGTAAAACGGAAGCGGCTTGTGTAGCAAGTGCTGGCTGTAACAACCTATTGATCGTACGTATACCAAATTAGTACCACCCCCAGCAAAGTAGCGCTAGGTACTATGTATGAGCCTCTGGCTTGACAGCAGACCGCTGCATGGAAGGAGACAGGGTGGAAGCGGAGAGAGATTGCCCCAAGGGAAGTTGATGTGCACGCTAGGTGGAAGCCTGAGAGAGAAGCAGAAGAGAAGAGAATAAGAAGAGGAAGAGGAAGAAGAAGAGACGAAGACAGCCGTAGATCAGAAGCAGCTTGAGCAGCAAGTGCCTGCTTGAACACAATCTATGGACCGCATACCAAATGAGTACTGGTCGATGAGTTTAGTACCGTGCGCATCCTGTGACGAGTACATGTAGACGACTGTCATGATGCTGTAGGCAGCGTCATTAGCCACCAGCACTGCCAGTTCAGTACTTGGGGAAGAAGGGAGGGAGTGGAGAAGTAGAAGTAGGAGTAGGAGCAGGCGTCGGAGTAGTAGTAGTAGTAGTAGTAGTAGTAGTAGGAGTAGTAGTAGTAGTAGCAGGAGTAACAGGAGTAGTAGTAGTAGTACTACTAGTAGTAGTAGTAGTAATAGTAGTAGTTTCAGTAGTAGTTGTGTTAGTAGTAGTAGTAGTAGTAGTAGTAGTAGTAGTAGTAGTATCAGTAGTATCAGTAGTATCAGTAGTATCAGTAGTATCAGTAGTATCAGTAGTATCAGTAGTAGTAGTATCAGTAGTAGTAGTAGTAGTAGTAGTAGTAGTAGTAGTAGTAGTAGTATCAGTAGTAGTAGTAGTAGTAGTAGTAGTAGTAGTATCAGTAGTATCAGTAGTATCAGTAGTGTCAGTAGTATCAGTAGTAGTAGTATCAGTAGTAGTAGTATCAGTATTAGTAGTATCAGTAGTAGTAGTAGTAGTAGTAGTTGTAGTAGTAGTAGTAGTAGCAGTAGTAGTAGCAGTAGCAGGAGTAGTAGTAGTAGTAGTAGTAGGAGTAGCAGGAGTAGTAGTAGTAGTTGTAGTAGTAGTAGGAGTAGTAGTAGCAGTAGTAGTAGTAGTAATCGTCGTATGAGGCGTAGAGGTAGTACTGGTAGTAATGGTACTATTGTTAGTAGTGGTAGTAGCGGTATAGAGTGGTAGTGGTGGTATAGTAGCGGTATAGTAGTGGTATAGTAGTGGTATAGTAGTGGTATAGTAGTGGTATAGTAGTGGTATAGTAGTGGTAGTAGCGGTAGTTGTGGTGGTAGTGGTGGTGGTAGCAGTGGTAGTGGTAGCAGGAGCAGTAGCAGTAGCAGTAGATGTAGCAGTAGCAGTAGCAGTAGTAGTTGTAGTAGTAGTAGTAGTGGTAGTGGTAGGAGTAGGAGTAGGAGTAGGAGCAGTAGCAGGAGTAGTAGGAGTAGTAGTAGTAGTAGTAGGAGTAGGAGTAGGAGTAGTAGTAGGAGTAATAGTAGTAGTAGTAGAAGTAGTAGAAGTAGTAGAAGTAGTAGTAGAAGTAGTAGTAGTAGTAGTGGTAGTGGTAGTGGTAGTGGTAGTAGTAGTAGTAGCAGTAGTAGTAGTAGTAGCAGGAGTAGTAGTAGTAGTAGAAGAAGAAGAAGAAGAAGTAGTAGTAGTAGTATAGTCGTAGTCGTAGTCGTAGTAGTCGTCGTCGTAGTAGCAGTAGTAGTAGTAGTAGTAATCGTCGTATGAGGCGTAGAGGTAGTAGGAGTAGGAGTAGGAGTAGGAGTAGGAGTAGTAGTAGGAGTAGTAGTAGTAGTAGCAGTAGTAGTAGTAGTAGCAGTAGTAGTAGGAGTATCAGTAGTAGTAGTAGTAGCAGTAGTAGTAGTAGCAGTAGTAGTAGCAGTATTAGTAGCAGTAGTAGTAGAAGTAGTAGTAGTAGTGGTAGTGGTAGTGGCAGTGGTAGTAGTAGTAGTAGTAGTAGTAGTAGTGGTAGTAGTAGTAGTAGTAGAGGAGTAGTAGTAGTAGTAGTAGCAGTAGCAGCAGCAGCAGTAGTAGTAGTAGGAGTAGTAGGAGTAGTGGGATTAGTAGGGGTAGTAGGAGTAGTAGGAGTGTTATTATGGGTAGGTAGGTAGGTGGGTAGGTAAATGATAGGTAGGTAGGTAGGTAGGCAGGTAGTATTAGTAGTAGTTGTAGTAG